>JAAGAY010145941.1:0-79189 GCA_011801015.1 Ardeotis arabs
CGAGGGGTTGTCTGCTTTATAAAACCCTTCAGGCTCAGATGCTTGACATGCTGGATATTGAAGGACTCTATCCTTTGTACAGCAGAGTTGAACAGTACTTAGAGGAGTTTCCCGAAGAGAGGTAAGGCTTGATGGCTTCTCCTTTCACTTCTGATTACGTAGGTATGCAGACACAACCATTTTGTTCTCTCTTGTTATGTTGTATACAACTTTCCTTCGTGGTATTGCACAGTCTGAATGTCTAACTTGAAATGCCAGATAACATAAAAGAGGGGTTTCATGGTTAAAAGTTTTGATGTCAGTCACTTTAACTTGAATTTCTAAGTAATGAGTATGGTTCACAGCAGCATAAGAGAGAAAATACCCCGTTCCTTAGCAGCGGAGGTGGTTGTATATTTTGAGGATACAGTAAAATGATGGTTGGTTTCTCCAGCCGCCAGTACCTGCAGCGCTAGGAGTATGCCTGCAGCAATACCGATGGTTTCACCGTCATTCCCAAGTCAGTAGTGGCCTACCTACAACCTGCCCCTTAAAACCCTGGATCTGACGCTTGGCAGCCCTCCAGCCTGTGCCCGCAAGATCTTACGGGAGGCGGGAGCGGGTAACGGCCGGTAGCTGCCGCAGTCCAGCCTGCCCTTCTGCGTGAGGAGAGCAGCTCCGCGTGCCAGGTTGTAACCCACATCACAAGCGCTCACACCATCCTTGGGGCACAAGAATCTTTATCTGTCAGGTTTTTCTTGCCTGGTGAAGAATTACTGGGCATTGGAAGCCGCTACATTTGTTCTCAAAGCTTATTGGTTACAATAATAATCGCTATTAAAAAACCCTTGGCTTGGACGCCGCTTGCGTTCTGGGACAGTCGCTCGTCTGTAACTCTGCCGTCGCTCACGCGAGGGCACTGTGACTCCGCTCGCGAGGCGGTGCTGCGCGCACTGCTGCGGCTCCGCAGGATTCTTGGTGGGGCTGAAGGGCTCTCGTGCAGCAGAGCAACTGGCCTGAAGTTTGCTTAAATCACCTGCGGTGTGGCTTACTTGTGTATTTATACGTTAAACAAATGGAAAATGTGTTCTTTCATCTGCGGGGTCTTTGTGTACTGCAAATCCTGCTTTTACGGCTTCAGCTTTTCAGCAGGAGTTCGGGTATTTGCTGTGGGAAGGGAGGAGGCCAAATAACCCCCCCTTCGCTAGCTCACAGTATGAGGCTGGGGGCAGAGCAGGGCCTTGCCAGAGAAGTGCGTACCCCGAGTGTCTTCAGCAAGGCTTCTGGGGGCTCCTGCAAACTGTTACAAATTTTGAAACTTACCCATTTTTTGCAAAAAAACCTGTTCTTGTAGTGATACACAGATGAAGTGGATTAAGAATTATTCATCCTTAAAAAGAAAAAAAACCAAACCCAACCCTAAACTGTGTCTCTTAAGTGATGTGAGAGTGACAGGGACTGGCCGCGGTGTTAGGTCTGAGTGTGAACCTATTGCCGTGTTTATTTGTGGTGGTGGTTTTTTCTGAGTATCTGGGCTGCTGAAGAAAGATCTCACTGACAATCAGAAAATCATCTTGGCTGGCTGTAAATCTTCTTTTAAAATTTATTTAGAAGTACATTACAGATAGACGGACCTTACAATGAAGCGTTCTATGAGAAGCTGCTGGATCTTTCAACTGAAGACGACGGGACGGTAGCATTTGCGTTAACAAAGGTACTTCTGCGCGTGTTGTGGAAGCTTGTTCAGCCGGTCGGTTTTAATAAACGCGCGTCTAACAGAGATGGATGGGCAGGGTGCTAGCGTCACCGCTGGCTTGTCGGAGGTTTGTACGGTTAAAGTTCTTAATGGTGCCAGGGTGCATCTTGATAGCAGAAGCAGTAACAACCAAACGTGTTTAGAATGAGTTCTTGAGAGAAAGATACAGCTGGGTATTTCCTTTCTGGGTGGAGGGAGTAGTTGGATGAACAGATGCTACTTTGGCCTTCAGGAAAAGTATCTGTAGGAAATAATAACCACGATTCTTATACAGGATGCCATAAAACCCCTTGCTCCTGCTAAGCATCTGTTACAGAGATAATTTCCAGCTCTTAAAACACCAGCATACGAACACACTGAGTGTGGTAGTGCCTTCTATAAACAACAGTATGCTGTACTAAAGGCAAATACAAACAGAAGAGAAAACGTCTGGTGTTTTTATGTTGCATAGGTGCAGCAGTACAGAATAGCAATGACTGCTAAAGACTGCTCCATCATGATTGCCCTTTCACCCTGCCTGCAAGATGAATGGTAAGAGATTCCCGCTCGTGAGGGACTGCTGCTCGTTTAGAAACTGAAGATGCATTTGCACAGTTCAGTCAATTCAAGTAACTTTAAAAATGGGGGGGGAAGGTGTCAAAATATATGCCTGTGAGCCTGTTAGTGAGGGAGAGTTCTGATTTACGACGTTTAGGACAGAGGTCTGTTTCTGAAGAGTTTGAAGGGTTAGGGAGCTGTAGTTTCCTAAAGGCTGCAGTAGCTGAAGTTTACTTTCTTAGGCTCTCGTGAAAGTTCTGACGTAAACGTTGGGGTCACTTTGCAAGGGGACTCGGGATGCAGAAACTAGAAATGTTAGCTGCGGTGACTCAGATGTGCGACGCGGTTCTGTTTTCCAGCTCTGAGCAGCGACCTGTGGTACTAACATCCAAATCACGATTCACCTTTTCTGTTTCGGTCCTGGACCTCGATCTAAAACCATATGAAAGCATTCCTCATCAGTACAAACTTGATGGCAAGATAGTAAACTATTACCTGAAGAACGTACAGGCCAAAGACGACCCAGTTATGTCCAATCTCTTCAAGGAGAACGAAGACTGCACATTAGTTCTCCATAAAGTGTAACCATTTCCTTAAGGCTATTTTAATTGGAACGCATTATAAAGTGAAAGATTAATGAAATACAATTATGGTGATTTTTTTTTTTTTTTTTAAATCTATTGTGTTCAGTGCATTTTTCAGCTGTGAATGTTTTTGCTTTAAGAAATGACTTCTCATTGGTATGCCTTTTCAAAGACATGGAATAGCACTCAAACACTATTTGCTATATAACCTTAATGAATGTATTTAACATGACAGAACAGATAACGTGCCATGCCTTGGAACTAGAGGACAGATCAAATGAATACTAAAAGTCTATTTCTTTAGCACTGAAAGAGCACAGAATTAGAGGTTTCCTGAAGAATTGCACTAACATAGAAAGCCTAATTCCTAATAAGAGAATTGCCTTGAAGCTTGTGCTCTGAGTCTCACTCAAACCTAGTAGGAGGAGGGAATGCTCTGGCAAAACCTAATACAAAACTTTAGCATTAAGTCCACTGAAAATACAACTGAAGTGGCTGCTCAAGCGTTACCGAGCTGTGGAACTACCGTGTTAACTGCAGAACACTTTTTAAGTACTACTGCATGAGATTAAGAACACCAGAATGCCTCCAGAAGTTTTGTGATCACCTTGTGTCTACCTAAAGCTTCTGAAACTACGTGTGGAGGGTTAAAGCTAAGCTGAATTCCATGCGATCGCTGGGCTGGACTCGTCCGACATACTGGTCTTTTATTTTCTGTACACTGTATGCTGCTATTGAAGGAGAAACCACAGCTCACTCTTACCTAATTTAAATTGAGCTGTAAGAATAATATATTATGAGTTTTACATATTATTTCAGGTCTTTCAGATTGTGTCAAACGCTGGCATCATTTCACTGCTATCCCACACACCGCGTAGCACAAGCAGCTGCTTTCAGGCTCGTTGTCTTTAAGTGACGCCGCAGAAAGGTGACAGTATCTGATTTTCTGTTTCGAAGCTGCAGGGGGTCACTTTCTCATGATGAGTACTGGAGCTGAGCTTGTATCACTCCTTCAGCAATTTAACCACGGCTGTGCTTCGCAAATAGCGGCGTGCGCCGCTGAAGTCTTGTGAGATGTTGCAGTACAAGCCATCCTGAAGGAAGATCCTCAGTTGGAGACTATGAGGATATGTTCAAAACTGAGGGTAGTGTGAAAAATCTACAGATGCTTTTCCCACACACGTGGGGGTTACACACCCCGAAACGTGCAGAGACGCTGCTCAAGCTCCAGTAAAGTGCTGTTGCCTGGATACAGCGTGTGCTTACTGGTGATGTTTTGCAAAATAATGTCGGAAACATTCACCAAAAAAAAAATATATATTGGGATCTCAGTGTAATGTTTGAATTGATCCATTTTACCTGAAATTCAAAAAGCAAAGCCAGAAAACCCCGTGTGTACTGGCACAACTCCAGAACTGTGAACTGGAGAGTAACACCACGCACACAGCAGCAGCGCTTTGTGATGGTGACCCCTGTTACCGACCTCCTGCGTTGCACATCCAGGTAAGGGTGCACCCTCCTGCAGCGGGGCTGCCCGGCCGAAATGTGATGCTACAACAGTGCAATAAGCTGGTGGGTGGCAGTGGTGACAACCCCTTCTTTCCAAAGCAAACTTGGGTGCAAGAGAGCTTTTTAAAATCCGGAAATCCCACTGTTCGGCAAGGGGAGGAGGAAGGAAGGACTGTCCACAGCTGGAAAGCTTTCAGGTTTTATGCTGTAACTTTACAGACGTTTCGTGTGCAAATAGAAGCGTATGTGCTGATCAAACACTGCTTCACACAAGAAGGAGCTAAAGATGGAATAAACTAAAGGTTGCACAAAACTAGCTAAACCAGTAACGTGTCAGCGGATAAAGTAGCAATGAATTTTGCCTGTCTGCTGGCTTCCAAACTTGAAATTAGTCTGCTTTCTATCTAAGAAGATATTTTATTCCAGAGTTGCTGTTCATCAAAACTTAACTTAGTCTCTGGCATTGCTCAGCTGTAGATTTTGATAGAAACCAACCTCATCTGTCAGTTTTTCCTGACCTACCAGAACAGTAGGAGATTATTTCAGTGATCAAATGGCGGATTATTAAAATGATGGTGGTATAAACATACTCTTGCTTTAGTTCTTGATTTCTCCACCTATTTCACCGTTGCTATAAAATATTTTGCCATAACTTACAAATGGAGCAGGCAGCTGTGGACTTGCAAAGGCAGTTTCTTTAATATTACTGGGGAGCCCGCTGTCGGTGGGCTTGGCCCCTGGATTCCAGGAACGGCAGCTGTGGCTCCCGGCCTGCAAAGGGTGGGACTGGGCGGCGTAGGTTTGGTTGCGATAGCTAGCGCAGAGCAGGAGCGAAAAACGCCGGGGGTTCACAAATGCACACCTGATGGCGGTGAAGGACGATCACAAGACATCTGTCTAATCTGGTTTGTTTCTTCAGGGATGAATGTATGTGGTGCTTCTGTCGTGTGTTACCTCCTAGAATTTCCCCTGGAAGTAGGAAATGGAAGGGAAGCCCTGCAGTGAGCAGTGGCTAACTCGTCCATCTCTCTTTACGGAAGTGTAATGGTCCTTTCGTGTTCAGTTTAATGCTGTCTCTACTCAGCGCTTACGTTGTGGAAAAAATACATATGAGTTACTTCATACAGTTACCCTTTTGGTTTTTTTTAGCGTAGTATGGCTTTGAAATCTTCCAATTGTCTACTTCCACTCTAATGAGAAAGCGATGTAACTCTGTTCGAGGAGTCTCTTACTGTTCTCTTGTCATTTTAAAATCACTGTACTTTTACAGAGCTGTGAAATGAAATGGGTTTTTATGGACTTGATTTCGACAATGCATGATCTTTTAACACTTTCCAGGTGTCTAGAAAATGTTAAGAAGATAAACCACTCTGGTACATTAATGATTCAGAAAGAGAAATTTATAATGAAATCACTCTGTACATGTAACTATTTTATTTGGCATTTTTGTATTTAAATGGCTGTATTTATTTTCATGTCATGACAATTTATATATAACGTGCCATAATTGTACAGATAGCATGTTTTATGAGTATGGTTTCTAAATGGAAAATAACTTAATGTTTATATTCAATAAAATTATAGACCGTGTAACACAATATCTTAATTAAAACTACTTTGGCAATTGCTACCTGTTGTAAGTAATGCTGGTATTCATTTTTCCAAGGCAACCACTCTGATCAGGTTCTCGATAGCTGTCTCGATCCCAGAGAGGAGCAGCATGCTGCGGAAGCGGGCGGCTGCGTTGTCCATAGTCGCTGTCTTCTGCTCCAAGACTGCAAGAAAAGTACAGCAGTGACCATTCCTGTCAAACACCTGCAGCATTTCTGAAAGCAGCTGCCAGCGATCGCATTTTTGGATAAAGCAGGTTACCAGGCAGACACACTTGTTGTGTGAGCCCTTTTAAATAATACAGGCGGTGAAGCTTAGCTGCGTGCAAAATTGGGAATTGTTTGTCTGGCTGGACTCTCAGCAAGATTGAGTTCCATTTTCTATAAGGAGATGTTGGCCAAAAAAGGGGACAGGGAAAGCTCGGAAACAGTCTCTGAAGTGAGTGACACTACCTTGCTCGGGTACTTTGGTCAGAAGGTCCAGAACAGGCGTAGTTCTCCCTTCTTCATCTATGTGTATCTTCCACACGATCACTAATTCCAACCTGAGTGGTGCACAGAAAACTTGGTTAAGTATTAACCAGGCAACTGGCTTCAAGGTTTCTTCAGAAAGTGCAGCGTTCAGGAGGTTCACACTCCTGCTGTTAAACAGAATTCCTGTCAGGCAGTGCAGCTCCCCCATCTCTCCCCTGGAGGATCAGAAATGCCTCTGTTCAGAACCAAGGAAACCTGGTGACAAGGAAGGAAAGGTGGTTCCTTCATGTCCAGGTACAGTCCAGTTTTCAACCTCAAGGATTTTTTTCCCCCCTACTTCTTGTCTTTGTCTCTGAGGAATGATTAGTTTCCATGGAGCGGTGGTAAAAAGTAAGGTAAGAAAGAAAAGGAGAGAGAGAATTTCCTTCCAGGGCAGGTATTGTGCTTAGGTACAGGATGAAAACAAAGGAAAATTATTTTGGAAGTACTTGCATGAGTAGCGATGTTCTGGATTTAGAATAAGGTCCACCCCCATATTGTTCATGGCCTTTTTAAGGTAATGCACAGGGATAAATAGCTCCAAGGCCTAGATTCCTGCATTTGTTTGCTTTTAATTTAAAAAAAAAAAAAAAATCATAACTGTCATTCCTTCATGAGCGCTTTGGAGGGTTTTGCAAGGCTAATTACTATTTCCAGGTGTTGCAGTGGGACAGTCTGGCAGTTTGCTTCTGCAGGGGCAGAGGTTCTCTGGTTAAATAACAGAGATCGCTCCAGACCTCGCACTCGTGAGTGTTGCTGCTTTGTAACGTCCCCTCTGCTTTCCTGCATTTTGCATTCCCTTCCACTCCCTGCTTTTAGGAGCATTCCGTATTGAAAGGAAGGCTTTCCCAATGCAAGGCTGATCCGCACGGTAACGTCACTGCGGGGGGAAGCTCCTTTCTCAGGGGCGGTGACCCATCGTGGCTGCAGAGGTGTCCTCTGACCAGGGTTTGTCAGCCTCTTGCCACTTAACTGTTAAAAGCCTTCGGAGAGTTTGTGCACAGCTTGTTCTGGCATTTTTGCAAACAAATTAATAAGCAACTGTGTTTTCTACGAACCCACTGAAATGATTTTAAAATCTTTGATGGTTGGACTGAGAGGTCTTTTCCAACCCTTCTGCTGGGTTCTGCCACGCTATTTCACGATTGGGGGTGAGAGGGAACGTGGAATGCAACCGGGCGCACGTCAACGTGAAGCGAAATTGTAAAATAAAGCGGCTTATCTTCCACCAGCCATGGTCTAACAGCCTTTCAGGTTGTTAAGGTAAGGCCTAACCTTAACCCAGAGTTAAAGCATTCCGTTTTAAATGGCAGTGTTGGCTAAACCGCGCCAGCACTCTCTTAGGGGTTATTTGCTAGGTCCAGGAAGAAACAGGATGGAGGGAGCTATGCTTCATTTCCACCTGTCTCCATATAACCTAGCGCAAGTTCTACCAGGGATGTAACGGAAGAAGGGATGATCTGATCCCTTCACAAAGTAGTTACTGTTCTTGGCCCTTACAGAATTCCTGACGGTGATAATTATATTGTCTTACATGCAACTCTAAGGATTTTTTTTTTTTAATTTAACAATTCAAACCTGCCAGAACATGTCAAGCAGGGAAGCCGAACAACTCCAGCAATGTGGTAGAATAATCCTCCTCCTAGGCAGTGCAGTGATCCCTTCCTTCAGCTAACTGATTTCCTTCTAAAACAATGGAAAAATAGAGCCACAGACAGTTGCTTTCAGTAACATGGTAACTGCAAATTTTCTTCCCACTCTTTAATGACAAGGTGACGTTTCAAAGCGCTGTGCTTTGCTTCAGTGGTTTGTGACCGCTGCAGCTCCTGCCACAGGAGAAGCGCGAGCCGTCGGTGACCGGCTGCCACGCGCCTTGGTCTGCGAGACAGGCTCAGCTCCTTCGTTTAGGCCCAGGCTGGAAAATACGGCCTTGTCTCAGCGAGGACGGCTGCCAGCGGCCCACCCGTCACAGCAAGAGGGGCGCTGGCCTCAGCGGCTGTTCTGCCCGTTGCTCTGGCCACGTAACGCAGAAAGAAAACCAAGATGGAACCAATCCAGCTGAGCCTGACAGGCGGGAGAGGGAGGATGCATCCTGCATTCCTAAACTTTGAATTTAGCCTCTTCACTGGAGCAGAAACTTGCAAAAAGAAGATAGCAACAGATTTTTGTTGTTGTTGTTCTTAAAATGCACATTAAAAGCCTGCTGGGGCCTTTTATATTTTTCCACCTAGCTTTTTGAAAGCAGGGGTAGCAACACGATTGACTGACTTAACTAAGAAGGCCCAGGCGCGCAGCCTGGTCATATCCTTTTTTGGGTAGTGGGTCCCAGTGGTTTTTCTGTGCTGTTGTAGGCCTACAATCTAACATCCACCACCACCTGATCTCTGCGTGTAGAGGCGTTAGACGGGAAAATGACTTCCTGCTCAAGCAGCCCAGTCATGTAGAGATCGTCACTATGCATTTCACAATCATTTAGCTGCATAAATCGATAAACTTATTTATTGGCTTACCCAGAAAGTTTGGGGTTCCTTAGAATCATATAATCTCCCAGCAGTCCTTCCGGAAGGGTCACAATGTCAGAGTATTTGGCCTGTGAATAAACAGGTTCAAAAAGGTACAAATTAGGTCAGAAAAATCAGAGAGACAAGGGTTTCTAGGCAGTGCTTTCCAGTTGCGGTGGATTTTAATATGCTGCCACTTTTAGCTTGCATTTGTAATAGGTCAGAGTAACAATACTCCTTGTTTAAGATTCTGATGAGCGTTTTACATTTGGATGGGTTCAGTTTTTTGGGATATCATTCATGTGATACCGAGAGATGATACTTAAATTTGGTCATCTCAGAGAAAAGAAAACCAGCATTGTGCAAACAGGCCTTAGAAGGTCTTATGCAAGACGTAGGAAAAGCTGAAATAACATTTTTAAAATAAATTCTGTTAATTTGATTTGCTAAAACATTGCAATACATCACAGTGTCACAAACAAAAACCCACCCCTTACCAGTACGCTCAGGTTTGGTGTTCATTTTGAGAAAGTGGAGCACCAAGTCCCGTACAGCGCATGGAAGGCAGAAAGGCAATGGGATACCAAAACAACCACTCCTACCAAAATCTAATGGGACAATGGAAAAATGATAAAAAAACCCTACTGACTCCTATTCAACTGCCATGTTCCTGTGAATTATTAGAGCTGTTTCAGTTGCTGCAGTGTGCAGTGGGTGAGCGTTGTTCCGTTACTTTGTTAGTGCAGCTGACAAACATTTCACAGTCTTCACCGGCTGTAGCTTGAATTACTGAAGCCACAGAACTTTTGCTGTAACTATTTTAAAAGCACAGAAAAGAAAAGCAGAATAGTAGCTACATGCAAGGGGGCCTACAAGAAAGACGGGGAGAGGCTGTTCAGCAGGGCCTGTTGTGACAGGACGAGGGGTGATGGTTTTAAAACAGAGGGGGGTAGATTTAGATTGGACATTAGGAAAAAATTTTTCACCATGAGAGTTGTAGATCACTGGAACAGGTTGCCCAGAGAGGTGGTGGATGCCCCATCCCTGGAAACATTCCAGGCCAGGTTGGATGAGGCTCTGAGCAACCTGATCTAGTGGGGATGTCCCTGCTCCTTGCAGGGGGGTTGGACTAGATGACCTTTGAAGGTCCCTTCCCACCCAAACCATTCTATGATTCTATGGTTCTATGATCTGGATCCTTTAGAAGTTATGCAGCGTGTAAGACGACAGGTTACTGAGCGTGTGAGGCGATCCATACGCATCCAAACCGTGAGGACACGTACAACCACTGCGTTCCGCAGGAGGTGCTGCTGCAGACCAGACCAGACTCCAGCCAGAGCCCGTTGCCGTGAAGGCGTCCGTGCCGCTACTTGTTTGTACTCTCATGGACTGCATACAAAGCTGTGTTCCAAAAATTGCAGTTCATAAAGTGTGAAAAAGCTGTCAGCCTAAGTCATTCTACAGAGCACACAGGGCAAGTGGGATGCCTTGCAGAAAAGGAGCGGCAGAGCTCGTCTTCGAAACGCGCTGGAGAAAATGAGTTGGGCTTTGCATGCCTCATCTGGCAGCCTGGAATTGCTACCAGATGTGACCTTGCTCTGGTTTAGGAATTTATGACAAAGTGAAGGGGGTTTGTGCAGAATGCCAAATGACACAAAACACAGGACGTTGCCAGTTTTAATTGCTACGAAGGATCTAGTGCTGTGTTTACCGTGGGGATAAGGCCACGCTCTGTCCTGGGAAGAGACCCACGAGTGTCAATGGACTGCACGGGAGCTACAGCGTGGAAACGCGGCTGAGCCGGGGACACGCGTCGAGCAGAACAGCTCTACTCCCTGTGGAAGTCATCATTACCTCTGATGACAAAATAAAGCAAGTTTTTCAGGCTTTCCTTCTTGATAACCCACGTCTTTGACAGTCATTACATGCCTTCATTCATCTGGTATCATCGGTCTCGGAGAATCTAGCCATCTCTTTAGCTCCAGGTTGCAAATACCAGAAATTCGGCATCAGCTCGTACCTGGTGAACTCGACTCATTTACGCGAGATCCCAAGTCTACCATAGCTAAGCACTGAGTCGTGCTTTATCTTCATCCCCCCCGTACTGAGGCCTTTGGGAACTGCAAGAGAAAATGGATCAGAGCAGCAGATAGGAGTCCCAGTTCTCAAACCTCTGTAACACACACCCACGAGGTGTTTGGCGTTCCTGCGTAGCTGCCACAGCACTTACCCCCAGCTAGCTGGTGGTATTTTATGTTGTACAGAAACCAGAGGGATCTCAAGGAAATCTCCGAGTGTTTCATTTTCTGTTGTCTAAAAGCCTCCTCGTACCTGGGAGAGAGCGCGTTGGGGAGTTCCGTGCACAGGACGTGGTTCATCTGTGCCCGAAATAAATGCCACGGTTTTTGGCAATCCGTCTGAATGCTGTGAGAAGCTGATCTTGTGTGAAACTCACAGGATTTGGGAGAAAATCCAGCTTCTTTGCAGGAAAGATCATATCTTAGCAATCCACAAAACACACAAAAAGCCAAAACACAAATACCTACATCTCTCTTCAGGCGTATTACATGCTAAATCCGAGGTCCCGACAGGCGTGAAGCAGGATCTTGCCCAGACGCACGCGCGGTGTCTGCCCATCCCACCCACGGGTGACTCCTCGGAGCGCTCACGCCGCAGAAGCAGGAAACAAAACTACCACGCCCAGGATTACGCGAGCAATGTCGGGAATAAACCCCAGGAAATGCAGTTACACGATCGACCTGTCACAGTGCGCACACAAAACATGATGTTTGTACCGCAGAGGTAAAAGGTGGGGATGTGGCAGGGAAACGAAAAAGCAGGCGCACGCTGGGCCCAAGCTGCGGCAGCCCTGAGGGAACAGCTCCAGATACTCTTTGTAGGTATCAGGTTGTCACCTCATATTCTCTGCTGTGCAACTTTTTAAAGTTTTCCCCGGGGAAAAGCCAAGGCGAGCAATAAGCAGGGTAACAAAATGTCCTGATCCACTGAGAGGTTCCTCGGGAACGTCAGTAACTCTGACGGGATCTCCTAAACGGGACACCAGGCAACTGGAAGATGCCACATCCAGTAGCGGGACACCAGATGGGGAAGATTAGCTACAACTGCATCAAGCTAAACCTGACTTTAATCAAGAAGCATCTTTCCTCAGATGACTTAAATGTCAGTGTGCGATCAGAACCAAAAGCCCCTGCTATTATTACTCTGGGACAGTGTTTTTCCAGCTCCTTCAGCAGTCCAAGCAGAGAATCCTATGGGAATGTTTGTCTAAAACAGAAATAGTCTGAAATCTCAAAGGGATGACCAGCCCATCCCGATGGAATACGCAGCCTTCCCTTCCTCCCATGACAAATTTTACACACACACACACAGATGTCAAAGTGAATGCACTTGCAGTGTCTATTTGTACACAAAATACATTATTCTTCAGCTGTTCAAAATTACATCGCAGTTTTCTGCGTACTAAAGCTCTTCTAAGGAAAACGTTTTGAGTTGTGCAGCTTAAGAACCGTAACGACGAAGGCGAAGCAGAACTGCCAAAGCAGAAGCTAAATACTAAAATACTAAAAGCAGACAAACTTGCTTCTAACCCACTCATGAAGACGACCAGCTGCTCTGCTCTGAGAGGGACCGGCAGCACACGCTCACTTCTACTTGGGACCTCGCCGTTCCGCAGGGAGGACTGTAGCTCCGAGTGCTCAGCAAGCCATGCTGCTGCGAGTCCTTCCGCAGGCCTAAGCTGCTGCTGAGTTTTCCAGAGACGCTCCGTTCAGGCGCCGGTTCGGGGAGTTTTGTGCGTTTAGCTAAGGCCGCAGTACCACCCACGGCAGCCATAGGCACAGCGGTAGCATCGAGGTCGTAAATAACATTAACCTAATTTCAGGAATTCAATTACAAATTATTTGCAAAAATTATGGAAATTCTAGATACTGTAGAACACCAAAACCAACAGGGTGAACTCCCAGAAGCACTAAACAATCACACGCGCCGCCGCCAGCCTCCTGCCCGCTGCGGAAAGGCGGGTCAGCCCGAGCGGGGGGCATCCCGGCGCGGAGCCCCGCCGAGCGTCTGTCCCCAGCAGCCTCGCGCTCCGGTTTTCGCAGCAGTCTGATTTTTCAGCTGCAGCAGTCTAACTCAGATGACAACAAAAGCAATAATTGTACTACTTCCAGGATCAAGTCCTACAGATGCTTAAAAAGAGCAATCACCAGGCTACAAAATGCTGTTAAGTGCAGCAATTACATTTTTGTGAATTAGTCTGTATTTCTACTTTTCTTAAGCCTTCTGCCAACCCCAGCAGCTCCAGGTCCATTTATGAGATCTGGTCTTACACTTCATCTGGCCTTCTGCACCTCGCTAAAATCTTTGGTGTCAACGCCACCAAGAACTCTCACCCTCAAGCCACAAACAATGTTAATTTGTCACAAACTGAACATCACATACACGCTTTCAAACAATTCTCTTTCTAGAAATGTAATTTAAGTTGCTTGGATGAGTTTCACCTTTGGATATTGGATTATAAATTTTAAATGCATTTCAATTAATTGAAATATTTTATCCCGTAAGACAGCTGTCGCCAACATGAAAATGTAACAAGGGTTTTTACTTTCCCGTATTTTTTAAAGGACAGTGGCAAGCCCTAAGTGAATGAAAACTTTCTCCAAGACATTTAACATTTCTGGTACCGACACGGACCTCTCAGACTTCAACAGAAAAACCAAAACAGCCTGCCAAGCCAATGGAAATGAGTGATATTGTCTCTAAAAACAAGCGCATCCTATTTTTGCCTTCGTTCCTTTCTCTCCACTGCTTGCCTGGGCAGGAGCAGCACTGTATAAATTGATGTACACTCAAAATCAAAATCAATACAAGGACGAAAGAAAAACCTGTAATGTAGGCAGATGAAGATGTCTAAGATCATTTCAAAAAGGTTTTGTCTCAAACTTGCATTTTTTGAGACTTCTTTTGAATAGAAAATCAACAGGAAAAGCCTGGAACCTCCAGAACACGCAAGGAGAAGACAAAGCCGGTGCCTGCAGACACTGCGAGCGCGTCCGTGCTCAGCTGATGTTCCTGATGCAGAACTTCTTGCTGTACAATGGCGGCGCTCGCCCCTTTGTAACAGAACACCGGGAACGCTACCGGAGTCGCAATATTACGCTCAAAGCCTGACAGGTCTGAAATTTGGCTATGGGAAGTGCCGTACCACAACGTGCAGTAAAAGGCTCGCAGTCCCATGAACTAGAATCACCGAGTCAGAAACACAAACCGGTCACAAAAGGAAAATTCCTACAGAAGGACTTTTTGCTTTTAAAGTGCTCCCCAGGCACGTGCAGGACAACCAGGGGATCAGGCCCAGCCAGCATGGGTTCATGAAGGGCTGCTTGACCAACTTGATCTCCTTCTATAACCAGATGACCCGTCTTGTGGATGTGTTCTACCTGGACTTTAGCAAAGCCTTTCACACCATCTCCCACCGCATTCTCCTAGAGAAGCTGGTGGCTCATGGCTTGGACAGGTGGACCCTGCCACGGGTTAAAAACTGGCTGGATGGCCGAGCCCAGAGAGTTGTGGTGGGTGGAGTTAAATCCAGTTGGCGGCCAGTCACAAGCTGTGTTCCCCAGGGCTCAGTGCTGGGGCCAGTTCTGTTTAATGTCTTTATCAACAATCTGGACAAGGGGATGGAGTGCACCTTCAGTGAGTTTGCAGACAACACCAAACTGGGTGGGAGTGTTGACCTGCCTGAGGGCAGGAAAGCTCTGCAGAGGGGTCTGGACAGGCTGGACCGATGGGACAAGGTGAACTGTAGGAGGTTCAACAAGACCAAGGAAAATTTTAGTTTCTAGAGCCAGGAAGTTTATCAGCATTCCAGGGATAGCAGTATCTCATAACAGCATTCAGGAATCAGTGCCCCACTCGTTGCTTGATCTGTCTCTGTCCATTACACGAGTTTGTGATAGATCTTCACAGAACCATAGCATCATTTAGGTTGGAAAAGACCTTTAAGACCATGGAGTGCAACCATTAACCTAACACTGCCAAGTCCACCACTAAACCACGTCCTTAAGTGCCACAATACTGTGCAACTAGAGTAAGAAATACTAATTGCTGAGGTAGCCTAGAGGGCTATAATTTGAATATCTAGGTTCAAGAAAAAAATCTCTCATTCTAACTTCCCTCTATACTAAAATATATGGGACATTAGAAATACCTAATGTAACACAAAGTATTCCTGTGCTTCCCAAACGGTGGCCAGCACCGTGCAGAACGCACTCGATCAACTCTACATTCTGCACTCTACTAGAATTTTACACTAATTCCACAAGATAGAAATCTCCATTTGTGCCTCTTCTCATGCAGAGATCTATCAAATCACAGACTGGTTTGGGTGGGAAGGGACCTTCAAAGCCCACCCAGTCCAACCCCCTGCAAGGAGCAAGGACATCTCCAACCAGATCAGGTTGCTCAGAGCCCCGGCCAACCTGGCCTGGAATGTTTCCAGGGATGGGGCTTCCATCACCTCTCTGGGCAACCTGGGACAGTGTTCCACCACCCTCAGTGGAAATTTTTTTTCCCTTATATCCAGTCTGAATCTCCCTCCTTCTATTCTGAAACCACTCCCCCTTGTCCTGTCACAACAGGCCCTGCTGAAGAGTCTCTCCCCATCTTTCCTGCAGCCCCCTTTGGGCACTGGAAGACCGCTCTAAGGTCTTCCCGGAGCCTCCTCTTCTCCAGGCGGAACAGCCCCAGCTCTCCCAGCCTGTGCTCACAGGAGAAAGAATACGTCTGTTTTCCTCCAGTAGCATACCACAGTCTGGAATGAAAACTGCTCGGCACCCGCCTGGTGCCAGGCCCGTGGTGTTGAGCAGAGCAGATCTGTAACTCAGGAGTTACAGGTCACGTCACTACAATTCCATCTTGCAACCACCTCTTCAGGTTGAGCCGACACTAGTACCTGAGACCAGCTGGGAGGAAGGCTTACTCATCACCAGCCTCACACCCACATAGCAATGGGAAATTGCCGGTGAAGTTTCTTTGCTTTGTTCTTTTTTCCTTTTTATCCTCCCACGGATTTACAGCTTCCCTTTTTTGGCCCCTACTCTATTTCCATTGCCATTTATTTTCCTTCGTTGACATTCCCATAACATTTTTTTTTCATGCTCGATTCAAACGTGATTGCACGGTACACGATTCAGTTTGTCACGCTGTGCGACACCGCTATGGATTTACCGCCGTTTGTATTTCTGTTCTTGGCTCTGGGCTGGTTGTCTCCAGAAGAGCCAAACCAGCATCACTCCGGCCCACGCACCCTCACTGCTGTGGCTCTCACAAAGCATTTCCTTTCAATAACGCTTTTTCGCGTGGTAACCACACGTTTTTTTGCAACTTAATTACAGCAAACTGGGAATAAATTAAATACATCCTAGAGGTTTATTTTTAAAATAGGAGGAAAAATAGAATTAAATGAAAATTAAACCTCAGAAAGAGCAGGAAGAGGTACATAATAAAGAGTGAACACAGAAGCTGCAGATGTTCTTTCTTCTCTCCATTATTTCTCTTTGAAATTCTTGAGTCAAAAGATTTCCTTTAGTTTATCAAAAAATCATACTCCTGACTAACGATGTGTGCACATTTAAAACCCAACGCTTCTAAAAGCAACAGCCCCAAGGTACTTTATTCCACGTTTCTTTCTACAGTAAACAGCCCAGGTGGAAATCAGAACACACTTCTCCAGAACAGCTGAAAAGACTCGCAGGTCTGCTCGCTCTGCCTGCGGAGACCTCGCACTTGCCCACCAGCCACCGTGCGCTACCCCTAGGTTCCAAAATGATCGTCCCCAATTAACGCTGCTCTCGGACGCAGGCAGCAGCGAACCTTCAGGTTACAGCGGGCCGTGGGCAGGAGGCTAAAAGGAGTCTAGAGACCAAAGACCGCTTCTGCTGCTCCCAGATCATCTTCCGTGCCACCTTGTCAGATGTGTCACCTGGAATGGGCTGCCTGGATGTTGCGTGGCTCACAAAAGCCTGTCCTCCTCCTGGAGACAACTCTGCCAGGGCTGTTGGTCAGTGTAAGAACACACAGACGCAGCCTGCCAGGGACAGCGTCCTCCGTCATTCACTCCTGTACCAGACAGGACTGACTGTCCACTCCAAGCGAAGAATCACATCCTCTCAATTGCTCTGGCTTTCTCTTTGCCTTTTAAAGTTTAAACAACCCCATTTTTCTAGATTAAAAATTGAGGGGTGGTTTGCTACTTTATTTCACCTGTAAAGCATGCTGTCTTAACACCAAGATGGCTGCACTCACCATCACCCTCCGCACAGCAGTCCAGCTCCAGGCCTTGCCAACTGATTTGCTTTGGCGGGAGAGCATTAACGTTCCGTCTTTTGTCGGAGACCCACGGTAAATCAGCAGGGCTCGGTGGTTCTGTTCTTCCCCCACAAGGTTACTGACACACTAGTTTTAATTATATCGCCTTTTGAAACCCCGATCCTACCGCTGCAGTCAGGTATAAATAAACACTTCTTGATAATAAGCGTGATACCGTGTGGAAACCAGCAGACGTGTCTCATTTAGCAAAAGAGATAGTAAGCAGTCAAGGACAGTGTGGTGAAGAAAAAATTATGAAAGAAAAAAATATGCCATTTTACAGAACAGTATGAAGAATCAACAATTTGGGAAGAAATAATCATGAGCCGATTTATAGAATCATAGAATCTCTAAGGTTGGAAAAGACCTCCAAGATCATCAAGTCCAACCATGGATCTAACACCACCATGACCACTAAACCATGTCCTTATATTTGTGGACAGTTTTATGAAGGTGAATGACAAAATTTTGACAAATTTTTTTAAGCAGACAAGACTGACACTACAGTGGACAACACAAAACAACAACAAAAGTCAATCAATCAAAAAACCAGAAATATATCAAATGGAGGAAGATCAAGAAGAGCAATGGGAATGACCAGAGGTCTGGAATAGCCTTAGAGGAAAGATGTTAAGTATTCGGGCTGCGATGAGAAGACAGAAAGCAACAGCTTTAAAGATTTTTCAATAATCTGAAGGAAGCAGACTGGAGGAAAGGCATTTTTAGGAGAGAAATTTGGCTAAATTTGTGTTTTCTTCCATTAAAACAGAAGCAAGTTCCTTTACAGATCTTTAAATATTGTTCTGTATAGAAGGTGCCACCAGATTCTCTGTAAGCGTTTTTGATGGCTTAGTAAGAGTGTCCAGGACTGCATATTCAAACTGGATTCGAAATACCACAGAAAAGTTGATCATCAAGTGTGACTCAACTTGCTTTTGTACAGTTTACATTATCAAGCTTGTTCAGACGGTACTTTTTAAACATCATACAAATAAAACCATCTGAATTTAGTTAATGACTTGGCTCTGAAGCTTAGTTTTTCTTCCAAGTACCCTGATTCATTAAAAAAAAAAAGGACACAACAAAGAACACTTAATTCATCTAAATAAGCTCAATGTTAGGCATTCACTTTTAAAAAAAGCATGATCAAAAAAGAATTTTTAAACCAGTTATTCAGCTTATGTTGATCATTTACTGTTGTGGTTATTTCATCTTGAAGGTGCATCACATCGAAGATAGAAGTGCACAGTTAAGGACATGAGTCAGTCAACTACTGTTAATCAATAAAACTCCATTAATTGCTACAATTAGAAGAACAGCTGTGCATTGGTACAGTAACTGGAGTTCTTTGAGATATGTTATCCCTCTAAAGTTAATGTACCTGCCTCAGATGAATTTTTCCCTTGATTTCATCACCCTGCAAGTAACAAGTAGCCAGCCAGTAATTACCATAAATACAATATACTTGAAATACAGATTTCACCAACACTTACATCCCTCCCCCAGGTGGTTTTGTATTACAGACTCTGCAGATAGATACTCCAACCAAGAGGAATGACAGATTGTAGAGGACAGAATAAAATAATTTAATAAACTTCAGTTGTTATTACTTACTTATTAACACTGACTGCCAATTAATAGAGCAGTAATAGGAAAGGTATTTGTAGTCTTGTCCAAACAAAGCTTAGAGAACCGCCTTTCTGAAAGAGTCTGAAGAGATTCACTTCTACGTGGGCAAACATTTATCTTACCTGGTAAAGACACGTAGGTCTACCTCCTGGAACATCCAAGATACCAGTTTTTATTTCTCACCAAGAGACATCAACTCTTTAAGAGGCCCATCTCTTGTCACTTAGAGCAAACTGTCCAACAGCAAAGAGGGTTTGGTCAATCAGGAGCTGTCAAATCTGCGTGTACTATCACCTTCATCGCTAAGACAGTAGTAGCTGTACCGTAATCTTTACTGGACACCAGTGACAAAGGTGCAATCTGTGTTTGCACAAAAACAAACAAAACCCTTCTTGTGTGACTTGCACTCAAGAATAAAGACATGCTTCTTTTTGAGTTCCCCCCAGATATCAGTGAGCGAACGACAATGTCCGCAGCACAATTCCCTACTGCACGACAATATTCATCTATCTAGCTACCATCAGGACTAGATTTTTCCTTAAATATACGCAGATATGGAGGTAAAACGCATTCTCGTATAAATCGGCGCTTATTTGCACAAATACCATTATGGTGGTGGTGGTATTATTATCGTCATCATTCCTAAGCATCAGAAAAAGGTTTAACATCTGCATTAGGTGAAAAGTGAAGCTTTCTATATAAAAGCATAGGCTGTAGGTTTAAATCTTTGCCACAAAACATCCTCTTTTAACGGTTCTACAATGCATTACATTCAGGACAGTCTGAACAAAAAACTGTCACCTAGAAGCTTTCATTTGTCTGATCACAAACAGTTACTGGTTTTCTCCAATATTGCACTTCTGCGAAAACAAATCCGAATACAAAATGCTAACACGCCTCTCGCTGTCACCAAGAGGAGGAGCCAGGCCAGTTTAAAAGACCCCGAAGGCTTTAAACCCCTCCAGTCCTTGCGCGTTATACTCAAATACAGTTCTCTAAACGGGGCCATGAAAAGCATGACATTGCAGTTATCAAACACACTGTTAGCACGGACAAGTGCGACACAGGAAATATTCTTGAGAAGACCCCAGCATCTACAAGAAGACTTTTCTAGTACACAACAACGTTTCCCAGTTTATAATTATTGCACACGTACGGGTGTAAAGCTGTCAATCCACTCACAAATAATCGGCTCATAAAAATGTGCTATACCCTAGACTAAACCTCTCTGCACAAGGATGATTTTGACTCACGCATTTGTACACTGCCAAGGACTGCCAAGAAAAGAATTTCGGGCAGTGAGGAGAATTCTTTAGTGCATCCACAAGGAGAAATCACACAGAGCTGCCGGGCAAAACCAGGTTCCTACGCTCCACCTTATTTGGTTTTTAAATGCCAAAGCTGCCGTTGCCAAGAGCGTACTGCGATGTGTGTGCATAAATATTTGGTTATTGCTAGGTAGTGCTGCAACACAAAGACATAACAGTAACACTAAGAGTGGCTGCCAGCGCAGTTCATTCACTTCCAGTGCAACTCTGAAGCATTTTTTACATTTGAATTTAAATGGCTGGCATCGCAGAAACATTTCAAACAATTGGTGGTAATAATACATTTTGTCCTTGTAGAAATCCAGTTGAAAGAAAACGAGCTAAAATTACAGCTTAGCTTTCTCTTTTTTTCCTTCTTTGGTTTTTCAGACAATCAGCGTAATTCTCTTGTGCGTATAAAGCTCTGAGGAAGTGCCGTAGCACAGACATTCAGACGTACAAACCTAGCGTACGTTCGAAGCTTTCCTTTCCGCAGTCGGATGCTATCAAGGTTAGTCCTAGCTCAACAGCATAAAGCTGTAGAACAACGCAGGTTTGCGGGGCGGGTACCAGAGCACCAGCCTTTCCCAGAACGCACTTTTGCGCCGTTGGATTTGCGGAAGCACAGGAAGCCTTCGGTCCCCGCCTGCACTCAGCCCAAGCTCCTCCACAAACGCTCCCCACAGCCACCGACCACACAGAGCAGCGGCAAAACGCCAGCACCAGGCCTGCGCTTCCGGCGACTCCAGGCGGAACGGTCCTGGATGTAGCCTGCGGAATGGCTTCAGGACCGTTGGAATTCTGCGTGCTGTGCAAAGGGCCTAAGTTCGCAACGCACGGCACACTGCTCTGATTCCAAATGGCACGCTCAGCAATTCCACTTCGCCTGCGTTATCCGTTCAGGAAGGCACAACTGATTGCAGGGCTATTTCTCTTTTTTTCTGTACAAATATTAGCAGCTGAGTGACAGGGGCATGCCCTTCAGGCTTTGACTTGATGGCCTACACAGATGAATTGCTAATTGCATAAGCATACAACTGATTATTAATTCTATTAATAAATGCCATAGACTAACTGGGTACTCAAAATTTCAAGTTTCCATCCGAACTAAGAGAAATATTTTAAAAGAAGGTATTTTATTATACTACTTCAATATAAGCAACAGTGCAGACATTTCCAGCATTCTAATTCAAGCAGCAACTAATGAATCTATAATTATTTCAGGTACATTAACAGGACGAAAAAATATGAAGTCCTATGAGAAGCACCAGGAATCCAATGTCTGATATTATTGTAAGCATACGGAGTTGAAGAAAAAGAGGGAGAGAGAAGCAACCAAGCTGAAGAGGGGAGGGAAAAAAAGGAGAAGGGATAAAAAAGGAAAAGAGGGGAAAAGGGGCAAGTGCAAGTGAGCACAGACTAAGATAAAAAAGTTTGGAAGTAATGGACAGATGAGTAAAAATAGTTCAAGAAAAATGAAATCAAAGCAAGAAAAGGAAGATTTTTGCATTCCCAGAATTTAAACACGTAGTTATACTCAGCTCACACAAAAAGATGGGCACGTGTCAGTCAAGGACAAGCTACATTTCCCAGCCCAAGCTAAGTCTCACAGCAGGAACTGCAAGGCACTCACAGATAATCTGATGGTTAGGTAGGAAAAATCCGAGAAGAATGGCAAGCGCTATAATGTCATTAGAAAAGTAGTTCTGGATTACTTCAATATTCATTTTTGCCCCTGTAGAAAGGCCTCTGGATGACTCTTTCAAAACACACTGTGAACTAACATTTGAGGCCTCCAGCATATTCTTCATCTTTGGCTTTTTCTGTCTTTTGGAATCAGCTCTTGTAGGAGCATTACTTGCAGCTGACCCTGCCAGGGCAAAGCAGCGCTGTCTAGACTACGTACATACCTCTTCCTCTTAAAAATAATCCAGGTGATAGCTCTACAGCTCCTGTAACTCCACAATTACACTTCTCATTTCTAACATACCCTGTTGTCCTGAGAATTCAGAGTTACTGTCTATCAATTCAATCCTTAGTAACTCTTAGGACCCTTCCTGCTGATTTCTGTGAGACAAGGATGTCGTGACATTCATTTACCAAAGTACTCGCTGTGCATTTATCTTATAAAATCTTGCAACTCTCTGAAACAAAACCAGAAAACGCTTCTGACAAAATCAGTGTATTTCGCCGTGTACAGCGCACATTGCATAATACAAGTAAAGGCCATGAAATACAGAAAAAGTAGCAAATAAAGAATTAGACGTCAATGTTTTCTCCAAACGATAGTACAAAAATCACCCACAAATAGTCCTTCTAACTGTTTTCTCAACTGCTTTAATAACCAGTGTAGTATGCAGGGGAAAATAAAGCATTTGCCAGTGAGTCAGTCACACAGTTAAAATATGGGATCTTTTAGTTCATTTTCACCAGTACTGTTAGTCGCTATTTCTTCCCAATTGTCTGTCTTGATTATTGAAAATTTAAGTTCACGCACGCCTGCAGAACAAACCAAACGCTACTCTCATGCTAACACTTTGCGGAGCTCCACGGCTGGGAACAAGCTTACGGCGCGTTATCGCGGTGCATCGCGCTGGGGCGTGACCGTAGACGGATGCGTGACACGAGCGCTAAAAGCACCAGTTCTCGGAGGCAGGTGAATACTTACTCGATTTATGAATTGTTTTCATCCCGTAAGAACAAAGTACAGACCTTAATGACAACCATTTAATTTTAGAGGCTGGAAGATAGATAGACAGAAACCCCATTTTACTTATTTAATTAAATTTCATGAGAAAACCAGGTTTGTCTTGGCTGAGAGTTGCTGCTCTAACCACCACACAGAGGTAGCTCTGCTGAGTCTTCCCCTCACTGAAATATGAATAAAAAAAATAAAAAAACCTTTTAAAGATTTTAGATGGTTTAGAATTATTTGTAAAATATTAAATACTAATCTTAAGCTAAGAGTACTTTGCAGGACATAGTGGCTGAAGACATTGACACTTTACAGTGTAACTGAACAAAAAAAAGAAAATAAAAATCAAACAGCCTGCACCGCCAACAACTCCAAAAGTCTCTGAAGGTATGCTCAAAAAAACCTTATGATTTTAAATTACGACACTATTCAAAGAGCTGCTCAGCTGAAGACTCTTGTGCTACAATACAATTTGCTTTAATAAAAGCTTTTTAATACTTGTTAATTTAAAAATTAGTTATACTCAATGGCACGTTGCTGGCTTGTTTTACGGCTAACTCAGCTGTGAGTTAGCTTTAGTGAACTGAATCTTTTAAAAATTCATTCAGAAAAGGAAAAAGGGCAATTAAAGCATTTCAGACGCTTAAGCAACAACTACACGAGTTACCTTGCAAACTAAGTGCTTGCAAATGGATTATGAATAAAGCAGGACAAAAGTAGCAAAATGTTTTAAAGTAGAAAATGAGCAACGAGTAAAGAGGAAATACAAACTTAATCCCACTCAGAGCTGCTGCAAACATTTTTGAGTATGCTCCAAATGTGCCACTGAAACAATAAACAAATGTTCCTACAACATTATAACATTATGCATGTTTTCTTACTAGTGTTTTCTTACTTAACGAGTAAGAAGCCACAGCATCACTCCACACCTTTCCCTGTCACTTCTGCAGCAGTATGACGTTCGCAGACTCGCTGCTCCTCATCCATTCTCCCGTCCATCTTAGTTGCATTCATTTCAGCTGAGCTTACGGATGCTCAGCCGCGGGATTAGGGAGCTACTCTCCTGAACTGACTCTCTGCTCAAATTGTTAGATTAAAATCAGCTGACAAAACACTGCCTCAGTAATTGGCTTGCTTTTTCCCCCAAAACGTTCACCTGTACAGCAACAGGTCTGATTACCAGATAGGTACGAATTAGACTTGGTGGAGCGAACTGAAGAGCAGTGCCACAGCAGCACACCCTCCTTTGCTGCCAGGGTGGGTGGCTCGGCCGGCTGAGCCCTCCTGTGCTGTCAGCAGGGACGTTCCAGCTAGCCAGAGAAAGCCAACACGTCTGCAACGACATCCCTGCAAGTTACGCAGCGGCGCGACTCTGGGCACGCTCCGAGATCAGTTATGTGAAGCTCATATAACAGAAATATTTTCATAAGCAACTATAAAATAATTTCTACTTGCATTCAAATATCCCACAGTACTGCTGGAAGGCAGGAATGCCACACACTCTCTACATCTATATCTATATATTATTTTTATTTTAAAAAAGCAAACTGCCAAAACCCAAATCCGATCATAGAATAGACTTGCTGGGTTAAAACACATACAAACAAAGGGCTATCAGAAAGGTCATTAATTTCACTGAAAATTAACGAGCACTACTCTGAACTGTTGTCTTAGAATTATTGAACATATTTTGACACTCCGCTCTTTCAGCTGAAATAAAACTGCTGAGTCATCAAAAGCTATTTAAGAGCCTATAGGATGATTCAAACCAAATCCCCTTCAACTTCACTGGGAGACGGTATCTTATTTCTTGTTTAGGGCGAAAAGAAGTGGGTTGTTTCACTCGGTTTCTGGCAGAATAGATGTTACCTCTCAGGTTATTTCTGTATGGAGATGCATTGTTTCAAAGTACGAGTTCACAAAGCAAGTGCCCAGGGATAGCCTGAGCTGTTCCCACCCTCCCTGCCTTCCTGCCGCGGGGACGGCTGTGCCGGCGGGCAGAGCACAGAGCAAAACCTAGGAAAAACCAGCAAAACCTAGGAAAAACCAGCCTTCGTTCTCGCAACACGCCTAACAGCACAGCCACGAAGGCGGCAGCGGGATAACAACGTGGAGCCAGCGCGCCCGGCACTCGGACCGGAGTGAGCAACGCCGCCGCTGAAGAGCTCGTCTCCTCCGCGGCCATCTCGCTCAACCAGCTGCTGCTCAGCGAGCAAGCGGGATGAAAGAACAGCTGAAGTGCTTCTTAAAACACGCCAGCATGGAGACTGGCTCATGGCAAATGCTCTTAGGTCAAAAACTCCGCTCAACACCCGCGTGGAACTGCTCGCTAAGCAGCAGTGCCAGAAGACAAATGCCTGATGAAGAAAAGGGCTCTGGTTAGGAACAGTGACCGATGTCTCTTGTCTGAGCCCCGGCGGGTTTTTGGATACAGCATTAACAGAAAACTTTTGATGTTCCTGCTACTGCAATTAAACAATATTTCTATTCCAAAGTGGCTGAATTTTAGCCAGATTGCCATTCTCCAAAAGAATAACTCTTGGTTTTGAAGCAAAAAGCCCTGTGCTGTGCAAGCATTCAGACACAGGATAGTGCAGTAAACTGAATTGGAGACTTGGCAGATAGGACACGTTGACACATCAGTAATTACCAATTAAGAGAAAATCCCCTGAGGCCGTCGCACCAGTGCCCACCTCAGCTGCAAGCTTCTCATTATCTTGTATCATGAAAAGAAAACTCAGTGTTTCAGAAATAACTCTACTTGTTCTTCAGTCATTTCATGAGTCTTCCACTTAACAAAGGGAATGTGAGGATTTGCTGTGAAGAACAGATAGAAATGACGATCAAAAATCAAATTGCACCATACAATACGAATGCTCTCCTTCAATACGATGTGTTTAGACACGACGCAAACACGATCCTCCAGAATAACACATCCCGTTGAAACCAATGGCTTTTTTTGGTTTTAGCGTTTCCCTCTTCAGGATGCAGGAACCATGCGACTCCCATTTTGCACAAGTTTGGCCAGAAACGCTGGTCAGCTCACGAAGCAAACATAAACGACGACTTCATGAGGTGTTCTCAACTCCCCCGCAATCCTGAATTTTGTGCACTGCAGAATGACACATCTCTAGAAATGTGATAATCATAAAAGCACCAATATGGTATTAAAAATTAAATTTAAAAATTAGATATGTGTACACACACACACACATATATCCCTCCAGCTTTTCCCTTTTAAATTCTCACCGGCAGCACACTGCAGCATTGCTGTACCAGTACTACTCGCCATTGTCCCCTAATTCACCTTTTGGGCCACTGTTTGTAATGGGGAAAACACCAATCGACAGGCAAAGACAACCAGTTTTTAGCTTTAAAAGGAAACACAAGCAAAGTTTGGTTTTTTTCTCAAAATGTTTTCTTGTACCAGCTGCCTACAAATGCTTCTTTTTGACTAAAAAGTGTCAAAATATTTGTGCCCTCCATTTACATCTCCTTCCTGAGACAGTCTCTCAATGGAGAGGCCGCCTGTTACTATTTTATACTTAATATTAAAACCAACAAACGTGAAAACATCTCAGGAAACAAACAGACGTGATGCAAGAAGCAAGCCAGAGGAACCCAACAATGTCTTCGATGAAATCTCAAACCAACATCTGTATCTGTAAGAGCAAGTATTAATTTTGTTCTTTCACTTCTGATACAATTTCAGACAGCACTAGTGTACAAAGGAATGCTATAAAAAATAGCACTCACTTTTTAGAGAATATACAGTGTTCTATATGGACACTTTGTTTTTGCCATTTTGCCTACAAATGGAAAGTGCAACCAAGCACAACCAAGTAAACGGAAAGAACTCATTGCTTTGGAAAAAGTAAACAAATAGGAAAATACTATTAGAATAATTATATCCTTTTATTTTTAATGAATTCTAAACAATCTATTTTCAATATTTACACACAGATAAAGTCAAACTAATTTTCTGTATTTAAAATATTTTTTTTCTATAGGTTCATTTTAGCCCTATCTTCTTTATCAAAACGGACTGAGAGAGACGCTGTCTCGGGCTGGGTATGCCGTACGCGCCTACGGAAGAAAATGGAACTGCACATAGGAAGCAACGGCAGGATAGGAATTAAAGCCTAGAGAAGGTTTACACCTGCCTGCTAGATATTTAGCAACTGTTTACGTTGCTATGACCCTCAAAACTCTCCTGTGAACCATTCTGAATTCTTAATACTTTACAGGAGAAAAGGAGGCCAATGACCTTAATGAAAAAAAGAAACAGAGAAAATCTCCTACCAGGTATTTTGGAGCAACAAGAACTGAAAAGAGAATTTCAAATTTATCAGAATGTTACTGGCAATGTGACAGGGTTTCCCCAGAACAGAAAAGCTTACAATGTCTGAAAACATTAGAGCAACATCTCTGATACAGACTTATATTCCCATCATTAAATGGGCACTTGCTAAAATTAAGATCCAAGACTACAAACGTACAGGAACGCAAAAATATTTGTATAAATAGTCTTCAGTTTGAGTAGAGCAGAAATTAGAGATAACATTATGTGAACCATGGCAAGGACAAAAAAAAATTCAATTACTCCATCTTCTGTAATCATGCTGCAAAGTATGATTATCTTAGAAAAAAGTCAGAAATCTCAAAATTATAGTGCTGAGTAACAATACTCAATACTGGCACATGAGAAAAAAACTGTGCTAGGTTAGACACACAGAAGGCACGCTCAGTTGCAAAGAGGCATATTTGGGAAAAATACAGGTCAGTAAATAGCTGAAATATAACCGCCGCATATACAGGGAAGTGTCAACCTCTGAACCTGAAAAAAGCAAGTGATACTATTGGAAAGGAAAGACAGAAGGACAGTGAAAATCTTACGCGTTTACTTCAAACAGCCCCAGTTTTAAAGTCATATCTATATGAGCTGGGTGGACAGCCTGCACTGTAACACCGCAGGAGAACAGGCCCTAGAATTTTAAATAATAAAAATTCATCACGTTTTTTTCACTGATACACACAGTTACAGGCAGGCATTGCATTTTGCAATGTATTGTTAATATTTGAAATATAGGAGGAAAATCTGTTTTTAATTTCTTTTAAGGTTTCCCAGCAACATTTTTTCCTTCTCCTATGTTTTTTTCCTTAAGGATATTGGTGACCACTGATTACAAAAAGGAATGCAGTAACTGCTATAGGTTTTAGAAATGCAGTGTACTGCCAATCCCAAATTCCCCATCTCTTGTTTTGTGCTGACTTTTACAGTTATAAATTGTTTTTTTTTCCCCATTGCTGTTTTTTTCCAACTAGAAACTCATGTGTTTTCTTAAAAAAAAAACACATCAGTAATTCCAAAGTTTGGGATTCCCTCTTTGTCTCTTATGAAAACCAGCCACCAACTGCAAAAACTCATCATGACAACTAAGAGTAAAGCAATTTTTAAAATGTTACATTCTTTTCTGTCATTGAAAGGTTAAAAAAAACGCTGAAGTAATTTTCAGTAGTCTCTTTTCTTTCAAATTCATGAACAAAACAGAAATAGCTTTAAATTCCTGAATGCGGATGGCTTTGACTTACAGAAATAGTATTTTCATTGGTGTTTCAGGACTAAGTTAACGAATGGATCCAACTTCAACATAGCCCTTCTCTACATAACGTCGTGAAACAGGAGGCATAAGGAAGCGTGTAGTAACGATAATGGGAAAGAAATCTCTTCAAAATAAGGATGACTGGGGAACATTTCGAGCTACATATTGTCCTCTTCTCTTAGCACCAGGTGAGACGTGGTACCAGGTGACAGCGTAGGGGGTGTCCCCCCTCCCCGATAAGTAAACTGATAACCTGTGTGCTGAGGTACGTATGCGCGGGGCTACCGCCCGCCTGAGGCACCGCTAGGAAGACACCAGGAAGGATTTCAGGATGTAGGAGATATTAAAAGAGGAGCATGCTATATGCCGGTGTCCCGGCACAACTCTGACTTGTTGTGCCACTAATCAGACTGCAAGATGAAAAGGCAGAATATTGCAGAATTAAAAAGGAGGAGGGGTTGTATCAAGGACCTGAGGCGCTCGCTCTGGCATTGATGAACTACCGGAAAGGGTGGACTGGGTATCCTGGAATCCTAACACTGTATAAAGGTGGAGGACCATAGCACGAGTACCATTCTAGATTCAAGTGCTTAACAGTGCCGTAATAACATTTTCAGTTTTGTTTTCTAACCTTTTCCTAACCATTACTAATGTTGTATATGCTGCTTTGGCCAGTACTGAGCATCCAGCAGACATTTTCATTTGCAGCCCCTGTTTAAAGACCAGGGTGGAAGACAATAATACCAAGGCAGTCATAGCAACTTTAAGGACCCTTCACCTAAGGCCAGTGACAGCAAGGAGACTCCTCAGAGCCAAGGGGCCAGTGCCACTCGCCTCATCAGGGTATCTTGGAGGGCATGCCCTCCAGGATGAACCTCACAGGTCTACTGCGGGTGTCCATGATGACTGGCACCTCCATTATGATCTGAAGAAAAATGCTCAGGAGCGTAAGACATGACTAACCAGTAGCTGAAGGATGCTGCAGTCTGGAAGAGAACAAAAAACCGTGTCTGTGACAAACACCACAAAGCAGCAAAGAGTCCTAACAAAATCTCATAAGAAGAATTGAAGCAGTGACAACATGTTACGTATAGCGTGACAGACTGTGCAGGGAAGGATAGGTCACGCTCTGTGTAGATATTGTGAGAAAAAACCGTTCACTTTTATCCAGTAACGGATATGCAGAGTCATGCAGAAGAGGAGGACTTTCCAACATTTGTATATGATATTTCTTACAATTAATTTATAATTGCAGAAAGCAGAACATTTCACAGCTCGATGCAAGGAACATCATGTTATTCCTTTAATACTGTTCAACAAGACAGCATCAACATGTAGCATAAGATACACATAAATCATTCCCTAAACACAGACACGTGTAAAATACTCTCAGATAATTCGGAAATATCGTTAAAATAAGAAATAAATGGAGACTCATGTTACAAATAATAGCCTTTTTAAATTTGGAGGGAGAAGATTTCCAGATAACTCACTGGGGGGAAGAGGGCAGGTGAGGAGAGGGAGGAGGGAAGAATTAATGTCAAGAAAATTTTTAAAAAAGCCTATAAATGTACTCCATATGCAAAAGTTCCAAAAAGCTCCAGTGCTCATAATCCATAACACCAACAGCCCATCATTTTGGGCTTTTTTTTGTACAAATTACAGAAACAATCTGTCACAACTCGCTTCAAAAATAAGAAAGCTCCCATGCTGTCCACTTACACAACTTTCCTCTTTTTAAGTAAAAATTTTATCTGTTTTACTTCAAATCATAGCAAGAAAAAAAAAGAGATCTCCAAAACCTATACTGCGTGGCTGCTGTGTGTCTTGTCTGAACCCTCATAACTTGGCAACTCATCACCAGCTAGGAGTCAGCCCTGCACACAATTCTGACTCTAAGTTCTACTTTGAGAGATACGGAGCCAAGAGCATTCCAAGAGCCAACAAAGTCGGCATAAAAACACACTGCCTCTTCTCTGGGCTTGTTTACAACACATGGAATAAGACAATCAAAAAGTAGGTACATCAAGAAAGTATATCCACTTGAAGCAGCAGTGATTCACTGATTTGTTTTTAATGTCTATTTTAATGTTATCTTCAATCCCATTTTATAACCAAGCATGCGAGATGTCCTTCTGAACCACTTCCCAATTCCTTAGGGTCTCCTAACTATTAACTGAAATAAGGGACTCGTTCTTCCTGGAGAAAAGGTAGCTTAGGGAAATTCTACGAGTAGCCTTGCAATATCAAAAAGAATACAAAGCACAGCTCTTTATGGAGGTCCTCAGAAGGACAAGAGATAAGAAAAAACTTTCCTCAGTGGCAGTCAGGTGTCGGAACCAGCAGCCAAGAGAAGTGTCAGCTTTGTCCTTGCAGCCTTTCAAAACCAACTGAACAAAACCCTGTTCTGAATTCCGCTCCTGCAAAGATGACCGACATGACTCCCGAGTATACTCATACAGCTCGTTAAGAAGGTGATTTACGCGATACTGTGAGTTATCAGCGGCTCTCTAACACAATGCCTTCTTCCCTCTAGCAGGAGCTAGGATACGCCTGGCATCGCACTGGCTTAGTGAGGGCTCTTCCCGTTGTCTCCATGTTTTGTTTGGCCGCTGTGCAGATAAAAGACTACATTCTGAACACAGAGACCCCAGTTCTACAAGTTGCGATCATAAAAAGTTACTTCAACTCCTCTTTCTATACTTGTATATAATCTCTCAAACTGAGCAATCCCAGATGCTTGTCATCTTAACTTTGCTTCAGATTTTTTTTTAATTTATTTTTTTTCTGATGTCCTTACACCCTTTCAGCCTGCTGGCTTGCTTTGATTACTAAGCTATTATACTTCAGGCATTTTCAAGACGATTAAGAAACAGTGGTTCCTCCCGTTTCAGCACGCTCCAGGCGTTTAAGTGGCGTTTCAGACAGAATCTGAAAATCTATAAGCCATTTTCAACAGCACAGATTCTACTATATTAACTTATACATTAATTTTACCCCTACTCTGAGATGTAGGACAGAGCCGCAGTAGTGAACATAAGTTTTTCTGACCATCATTCAATCCTGCAGGAAGAAGCAAAATTGATAAAAAGAAGAATAACAACAGTACTATTGTACACTGACTGAGACTTTTCCTTGCTGTGAAAGGAAAAGTACTGACACTCTCAGGAAAATCAGAAAAACCAGAATTTGCTATGGAGAAGCAAGGGAGAAAGCCATGCTTAGACGATGAAGAAAAAGCAGTGGCAAAAAAGATTCCTTCTACCGCTCACACTTTGGAAGTAATTCTGTAAGACCATAAAAAATTCTCTCGTTCATTTATATGCTTCCTTGGTATAGTTTTTTAAATATTTCCTTTCTTTATTTCATTTCTACTTAATGTGGCCACAGATGAGAAAACTCAAGCAGAACTAGTGAGGCAATTACAACTACCAGAAACAGCCAATATTTGAAAATGACTTTATACCCGTGTAGGGGTCCAGGAGTGTTACTGCCTTAGCTTTGCTGCTTTGTGTTCACATAAGTGAGTGTTTGAAAAGAAGGCCTTTTGAGGAAGAAATGGAAAACAAATTTATTTCAGCTCTATCAAATTGCTTAAAAGCCAATTTCCACCATTGGTTGTCATCTTTTGGGCCCAGCCCTGTTCAACATCTTTGTCGGCGACACGGACAGTGGGACAGAGTGCACCCTCAGCAAGTTCTCCGACAACACCAAGCTGTGTGGTGCCATCGACACGCTGGAGGGGAGGGATGCCATCCAGAGGGACCTGGACAGGCTGGAGAGGTGGGCCCGTGCCAACCTCATGCAGTTCAACCAGGCCAAGGGCAAGGTCCTGCATGTGGGTCGTGGCAATCCCAGGCACAAACACAGGCTGGGTGGAGAATGGATGTAGAGCAGCCCTGAGGAGAAGGACTTGGGAGTGATGGTGGACAAGAAGCTCACCATGAGCCGGCAATGCATCCTTGCAGCCCAGAAGGCCAACGGCATCCTGGGCTGCATCAAGAGGAGCGTGGCCAGCAGGTCGAGGGAGGGGATTCTCCCCCTCTACTCTGCCCTGGTGAGACCCCACCTGGAGTACTATGTTCAGCTCTGGAGCCCCCAATGTAAGAAGGACATGGACCTGTTGGAGAGGGTCCAGAGGAGGCCACGCAGATGATCAGAAGGCTGGAGCAGCTCTGCTGTGAGGCCAGGCTGAGAGAGCTGGGGCTGGTCAGCCTGGAGAAGAGGAGGCTCTGGGGAGACCTTAGAGTGGCCTGCCAGTGCCTAAAGGGGCCTACAAGAAAGATGAGGAGAAACTCTTCAGTAGGGCCTGGTGTGACAGGATGAGGGGTAACGGTTTTAAAATAGAGGTAGATTTAGATTGGAGATTAGGAAAAAATTCTTTACACTGAGGGTGGTGGCACACTGTCCCGGGTTGCCCAGATTGGTGGTGGATGCCCCATCCCTGGAAACATTCCAGGCCAGGTTGGACGGGGCTCTGAGCAACCTGATGTGGTTGGAGATGTCCCTGCTCCTTGCAGGGGGGTTGGACTGGGTGGGCTTTGAAGGTCCCTTCCAACCCAAACCAGTCTGTGATTTTATGATTCTATCTTATAGGTACTGTTATAAAAAGCTGCTGTAACCACTATAAACAAGCCTGCTACCAATCTAAGTTCTAAGCCCTCTTTTTTACTGAGGAAGATTTCCTTGAATCATTTCCGTTGGATAATTTCAGTAAAGGAAGAGGGAAAACCTTGCCCCTCTACAAATAACAAGCTGTAAGGAAAGCAGAGCAGCCTAGATTTTGCAACGAATTCATGCCAGAGGCTCCGGGCTTCCACAGCCATTTCACACATCCTACGGCTCCTGCTGAAGACACTCAGCAACAGTGCTCTTGTGGCGGTTCGTCACACGGTATAAAAGAATAAAAAGTTATTTTAATTAGTAGTCACTGCTGTTTACTCTTTTCTCTCCTCAAAGGAGACCATTCCACACCAAAGTGGAACATTCATCTGGCACAACTCGTTCCAACGGCCAGCCACGCATCCGGGACAGCCAGGCATCCGGGACACCCAAACCAAGCAGATACTGCAACTTGCTCTGCTCCCGGAGCGAGTTATTCACATAAACACGGTCAACACGAGATCCCTGAGGATACTGCCGTGTTTTTTACTCCAACAGCAATTACCTGAGCTGCACATGTCTTTCTTTAGCTATTACGACAGGCAAGTTTGCATGGAGTTAATTATTTAATGCAAATAATAATATTAAAACAATATTTAATCATTAATCTTACATTGAAATCTTATTGGGAGGTAGCAGATTATGTCCATTTTCAGAAACTACTTTAACAAATTTAAAAAACCCCAAACCCTCCATATATCAGGGAACCATGGGACGCTCTCTTTAACAGCTCCTACACTTGCCCAACATTATTGTTCATCGTAGGGAAGTGTAATGTCATTTTCAAGAAGAGGGAGCTACGTCTTTGCAGATCCCTCAGATTGCCTTTATCTCCTCCTTAATAAAAGTCGAGAAGAAGATAACCAAGGGCTTCACAGGCATTCTGTTTCATACTAATGGAAGGCAGTACTTAGATTACAGAGCCACACTCTTACGCCAGGTCACTGGAGGGATGAAGAAGAACAAACCAGATTGTTTCTTTGTTAGTAACATGGGCTTTTGTTTGGATATCTTAACTTCGGTGTGTGTAACAGAAATGCCAGGTGGCACCAGGTACATATAGGAGAAACTTCATTTTGGCACGCGTATTAAAGAACAGGGATTTAAAGGTGGCCACAAGGAAGGCTAAACATGGATACCAGCAGAACCAGAACGCCTCCAGACATTTACACACATATTAGAAGCAGGAACATTATCAGAGAAAGTGTCTGCTTTCTGTGCAAAACTCAGCCTATGGAATACACATACAACAGAAGAACAGATCGTCGCAGATCCTTAACATTAGCAAGCCTTTGTGCCTCACTGCTCGTGCTAAAGTATCCGTTTCAGAGAAGTCTATATACTGATTCAATAACATCATAAAAGATCCTTCAGTCTGCTTAGAGAATGTAGGATTTGCACTCTATGATCTAGCAGAGGAGATAAGATGGTGCCCCAGTCAGTTCTGGAAGATGCCGACCTTTCAAAAAAATACAGAGGTGACAAAACCTAAAAAGTCCAGTTCTAAGGATTTACTAGAATTCAGGGATCAGAAATGCCACATCCAGAGCAGATGCATTAAGCCAGATTGTCACATGAGCAGAGGCTGGCCAGATCCACTTCACCGGCCTACCGGTGGGCAACCCTGTGTCCCAGCTGGGCAGGCTGGCTGGAGGTGTGTGCCCGGATTATCGGCAGCTGGTCCTGAGACAGCAGCCAGAAGCGTAAGAAGCCACATTTAAATATATAATAAAGTAAACACTGACACTTTTGTCTCTAATAAATATACCATCATTTAAATACGTAAAGTCTTTTAGCTAACAGGTGTAACCATGAGAAGGTCTATGAGAAGAGAAGTGGTGGATGCCCCATCCCTGGAAACGTTCCAGGCCAGGTTGGCCGGGGCTCTGAGCAACCTGATCTGGTTGGAGACGTCCCTGCTCCTGGCAGGGGGATTGGACTGGATGACCTTTGAAGGTCCCTTTCCATCCAAACCGTTCTGTGATTCTATGACCTAATTTGCTCTTTTCTCCACTTGTGCTGAAACAACTCTTGCCCGTTGTTTGACTTTACAAACCAATGCTTTGAGCAGAGGCGTTGAACTGTGCCATCTCATTTCAGATGCTAGCTCCATTTGTTAAGCATAACTATCTTCATTCTTTTTAAACAGCTCCAGACAAACTACAAAAGTTTAATATTTCTTCTTTTGACTTTGCAAAGCAAAGCACAGCAGAAACCGAGCAACTATTTTAAGGGACAATGCGTTTTCCCAGTGTCTTTCCACTGCACACCGGCTAACAATTATGGTTAACTCAATGGTTATACCATTCCACGACTGCCTGTCTAACCATTCCTCCGAATACAAAACAAAGCAAAGGCAAAGCAAACCAAAAAATTCTAATGTCAGAAGAACTGGGACAACTCCATCTCCCAGGTAGACTGGTCATTTCCTCCCCAAACACCGACATTCTGCAGAAGCTCTGCCCGGGGAGGAAGGAGAAGGCTCTGCTGGCACACAAAGGACTGGCGGTAACGTACGCTCCCTCCCTCCGCGCCCCACTCTCACAGCTGGGTTACTGACTGCACTGCAGCTCCGGCACAGCTCTGCTTCAGGATCATGTTTCAGGATGTAATTAGCCTTACAGAAAAATGAAGGGAAAATGCTTCAGTTATTTTATTTTCCATGCCGAAGCTACAACTTACGGGGAAATCATTGTTGTAAATGGACAAAGGAAAAATTTTCCACGCTAAAACAAAAGGTTTACTTCTTATAGATGATAGGTTATAGGGGCAGGAGTGGATTAAGAAAATATGAATTGAAGAAAAAAGCTCTAATTTTAATAAATGTTGTTATGTTAAGGTTATGTGTGTTCTCTCTCCAAATGTATTATCTCTCTAAAACAATAAATCTATGTTAAAATTTCTAAATATATAAACCAGAAGTGAATAAACCACACATTTTTCATGTCTTTTGAAAACACTCCATTCTCCCCGTTCCTTATGCAGCTGCTAAGTGCTGAAAGAGAATTCCCAGCTGTGCCTTGTCAGCCTACGGACCGAACGTATTGTGCTGCTTTTCATTTTCTTAAGTGAGCTTTTTAGTTCCCCGAGTCACAGCCTTCGCTGATTCTCTGCACACAGAACAGAACAGCGCTTTGTCCCCAGGGAAAGGAGCTATTTCAGACTTAACTAAGGAATCAGCTAACATGTTTCAACAGCCCGTACTGTTTCTCTCTTTGTTTTAAAGCTATCACTCTGATTTTGTTTCGTTTGCAACTGGAGACTAAATGACACCAAGCAGAATCTGCTGTTAGGTTAGATTACAAGGTAAAATGTTTTCCATTTTAAATTACTGCTTAAAGCATGGTGTTGAATGGCTTAAACGACATATTAACTTTGCAGATACGTATGAAATAGCACTAGCTATATTTAGCAATACTGAATAGAAATGCTTTCTAGATAAAGTGTGCAATACCAGTTGATCTGCTTTTTCTTTAGTATGAATGTTTGCCACGCACTTCAAGCTTAAACTAACTGAAAGTGCAATGAGTTTTGCTGGTACGCCTAAATGTAACTCATTTCTGTGCAGTAAATTTAAAGAAGAGTATGTGAAAAATCTTGGTAAATCACTTTAACCCCTGTGTATCATGAAAAATAACTTTGCCATCTTAGAAATGTGTTTGAATTTAGACTGAATAGATATAGACAGATTATTTAATAAATTCTGATACTCTGGTATTCCTAAAGGGTCACTACTTAAAAAATTAACTATTTCCATTAGCTTAATAGCAAAATGACAGATACTGAACTTACTGAAGATAAACCTTTTGAAAGGTACAAACTGCTGAACACATGACATGATCGAAGTAAAGGTAACAAAGATGCTTACACATACGATGCATGGTGTAAATATTTATGGGTAAAATTATAAAAGGTATAGCAATGCAGCCATGTTGAGAGCAGCTGGCAACACTGAGATATAATAGTTTCATCATATTAGCTATCTATAATTTTATTTTTATCTGTAATCATTTATTACAAAAGTCATATAAGTTGAACACGTGAAATTTTCCCGAAATTAAACGTTGGCTGGCACTATACTAAATGTAACTTCCTGATAGATCATCTGAGGATTCCAGTCATGAGCAGTAAAGGCCCAATGCATTTAAGGCCTTTTTCATGTATAACATTCACAATTTGGGTCTTAAAATGTGCGACAGCACTTATTAAATACGCCAAGGAAAGAAACTTAGAAACATAGCTCAGTATTTTGCACGCAAGGAACACCATTTGGTTTAAAGTAGCAGTATTCACTCAGTATGAAAATATAGCACGTAAACTCGCAGGTATGAACAGAATTAGTTTATAAATACATATTGGGGGTATTTTGTGTTGGTTTTTTTTAAATTTGTAATTATAATGTATTTTATGAGAAGTTGTTTCACTTTAAGATAATTGGATTTACTGTAGAGTTTTACTCTATACTGAAGTTAACAGCGAAACTCTGAGACATCGTTTGTACAGGAACTGTGATGTAACGCACCCTGTATCATCCCTGGCTTTCAAAAATACACGCACAGAGAATGGAAAAGTATTTCAGTCATGCCGTTCTATGCCTCTGGTCACAGCAAGAAAGAGTTAAATGTTAAAAAAGCACAGACGCAATGTGGCACTATCGTAATTACATAGCTATGGCGTTACTGTAAATTATACTATAAAAATGGGACCATAATTAAGATATCGCTAACTCAACAGAATGAACACACATGTTCAAGACTTTTCTGTGTACATTCAGTTTTCCCTAAGGGCTCTTTGTGTGTTTCATTCAAACTTGCGGAACAGAAGTTTACTGTGTAATTGTATAGCCAGCCATGGAAGTGAGTTAGGAACCCAAAATATTAGGTCATTTGTCCTGCGAGCTGAGGGACTAGAAACAAGGACTTTCTGAAAAAGAAGAGACATCATCTATGCAGAGTACAAGCTTCTCCCTCTATTTGATATGTTAACTGACAGTAACTTCTGTAAATACAAGGGCAGGATACAGTCTGTACAGCATTTTGGGATGACTGATTTCTGACGGGTAGAAAGCAGGAAACTAAAGTCTGGATTAATTTCAGATCCCTGCTAGGACAGGAGATGCTATGTGCATTCCCATTGTACGGAAATAAAAACATCAGCTTAGCTTAACAAAATTCTGATAATTAATATACATATTTGCTGAAATATTTTAAAATCAACATAGTTGAATACAGAAACAACAATAGTAGAAAGAAGCAAAAGCCTACTGTCTTAAGCTTATTTACTGCCAACTTCCCATTTGAAAACACAAGAATAAAAAATACGAGAATTATGCTGTGGAAAACATGAAACACATGCAATCAATCACATGCCTTATGTTAAAGGAAAGTTAGGAAACTTGCACCAAAAACTTGACCTATTACATAAATCAGAAAACAGTAAGATGCACAAACTTTTTCAAACAATCTGACTGAGGCAAAAACACAGTTTGAGTTCCTGAAATAATACTATCCTGTATTTATATAATAATATCAGTAACTATAATGAGATTAACTCCAAAGTGAAAGACTACATATAAAGTCAGACTGATGAACATGACAAAGCATTCTTTAATCCCCTCCAGACTTGCTTAGAGAAAAGTCATGGACATACTCGAAGCCTTGTCTTGGGCACAAAGACTTAGCGCTCCAAGTCTCAAGTTCTTAACTAGTGCTCAACACCACAAGAGTACCGGTGTCTTCAGACTCTACCATCTCAGTTAAAATAGGCCACGGGACAAGAGCATTCCCTTTTTGACAGAATTATACCAACAGAGCTGTGACAAACCACAAATCACGTTGGACACGCATAGCCTCATTTCCACGCCATTGCGGAAATGCTTTTCTATGCGTACTCCGGAATCTTGACTGCTCTGTTTTGGAATGCCACCTATTGGTGACAGAAAATGTAATTTTTCTATCAGAATCACAAGAAGGCTCAAGATATACAGTCATTTTGAATTTTTTAGAAAATAAATGCAGAACACAACCCATTATAGATCAATCTTTTTAGACTACCTATGCTCAATGAAAACTTCACCTAGAAAACCCACTGTCGGATGTCACAAATAGTGCTATTGTGATCAGACTTCCAAAAGGTCTCCTCTGCCGCGGAACCACAAAGATTCTGTTAAAGAAGAGGATAGCTAGAAAAGGAAGCAAAAGCAACATCTCTCTCCCTCTATGGTGAAAAATACCTTGAAAAAAATAACAAACCAAAAGCATTTGCGGCATTTTTCTGTTACTTTGCCATTCCTGTGTTCCGAAGTTACAATAACCTGGAAGAAATATTAGCAATCCAAAAAGCGAAGAAACATTTTACAGCTCTAAGAAACACCCTTGCTGGAAGCAGTAATGATTAATAAAATACAAATGCCTGGTGTCACTGCAAATCTAAATTACCTGCTTAAATGCAACCCCAAATACAAAGCTAGCACTTCTTCAGACGCTGATGAATTTTGGTTGAAAAAGGTTCAGTGGTCAGCTGATGAGCTGGACTCGACTGGATGTGTGACTCGATTAACGGCTGGACTCAATGATCTTAAAGGTCTTTTCCAACCTAAGGAATTCTGTGTGATTCTGATAAAATAAAACAACCTTCTATCCGGCAGTATATTTGAATTTGGCTATTGTACTTAAGGGCAGAGAACCGCAAAAATAAAATTGCTTACCTGAGCTCTCACAGGGCAATTTTCCAAGAGAGAGCTTGGTATATTGACCTACCATGTACTGGTCCACCCGCTTTGAAATGACTGACATCATCCTAAAAGCTCTCTAGGTATCTAATTTTCCTCTTTTTTCCCCATTCTAGGATACTTTCTGAGACACGCAAAAACATGCAGGCTACATCACCAGTCTATTATTTCCTGCTTGTCTCTCTGTGCATCGATTTTTCTCACAACGGAAACAGCGTGCTCCTCAGGAGGCAAGGGAGACTGCGCTCCAGAGGATTGCGAAGGAGCCCCCCGGCAGCGCACAGGGCCCCGCGGCAGTCAAGGAGTGAGCCTCCAGCTCCTATTGCTGTGGCGCCCCGCGTACCGCTCATTAACATCGACGACGGTGTCATGGGAGTCTTTGACTCTCTCGTAGGTCTGGGTGGACACGAATCCAGTTACAGTGTCTTACCAGGTAAGAACAAAGTCCCCCTACCACTCAGGGTGGGCCCATTTCTCTCTTTATTTCAACTGAAATGTATGAACTCATGAAAGCTTTCTTTTAGCTCTACTTGCAACAGATACTGAAATAAAACCCAATTATCTTTTTGATAGCCTACTTTTGTTGCCTTCTATAATCATTTTGTGGTTAGCATATGAAGCTTTTTCATTGTCTCTGCTTAGGGCTTCAGGAGAATCCTGCTTTGCCATAGAACAGTAATATTAGCTGCAATTTTTCTGCGTTTTCATTATACCTAATAAAAATTTTGTTGGGATATTTTCATAACTTCAATCATGTAGCAACTTTGAAGGCCATTTTGAAGAATTTCTTGCTGAATACATCTCCTAAGTCAATTAATGTTTCAGTGAGGCCCTAACACCAATAACACCACTGTTATTGAAAACGGATTTAAGTTCTTTTTTTTGGTTATATTTTTGAAAAGTCACATTCTTCCTGTGTGTACATGCAACATTTTGTGAATAATTCTTTATTTTGTAAATAAATCAGTAACACACTAAGAGTCGCTGAATGCTACTATCAGTATTTTACAATGTTGAAACCCCAGTTACGAACCGATTGAAAATTATTGAGATGTTATAACACTTCATTTATTTTCATAAAAAGAGGTTCAAAGGTTGAAGACAGTGAGATGTTGTGAGGAACCAATACAGGGTCGTGTCCACTCTATAGCTAACACAGACGTAGAAACTTCAATTCCAGCCCCAAGAGCTCATGCACTGAGTAAAATCATCACATGCAATTTAATGAACTTTATGAAAAACATAAGAATGCCCTGACTACCACTGTCCTACAGAAAATGATAATAATCTATTTTTACAAGCAAAAATTTAAGCCTTTTAGTGTGTCACACAAAGACACGACCACTAGGTTAATATGTCTCAACTTAAATGGCAAAACATATTTTAATCTCATTTTCTTAACAACTGCTATTTGCTATGAGTCCTTACTTTCAGAAAGGCTGCACTGTTTCAAATAAAATATTTTTAAGTAAGGAGTTTTAATGGAAAAACTAGCAAAACTCTTGACTATAGCATTTCTAGTGCGTACTACAATATTACTCTTATAACACATACTACTGATGTCAAATCTTTAATTTAAAAATGTTTTTGAAATTAAACAGAGGAAAATACCACATAAATAGCATACCCTTCATTTAAAATATTCCAGTCTCTCTCAGAGACCATCAGTCATGCTGAAATAATGCATGGCTCTTCCCCTCTCCCCGCCCCGTTTGTTTCTTTCTATCTGGACTTGCATCCAAAAGTTGACCTAAAACCACTGAACTCATTTTATTTGGAACTTCATGCTGAATTTACACCATATTTCCAAAGTTTAAAAGTCCTGTGCTCATCTGCCAAAGACTTCAACCACAAGGTATTTTTCAGTCTAGCTTTTAAAGTTCAAAATGTTTTCAAGTTAATGTCAGATTTGGAAAAAACAGAGCCTATTAAATAATAGAACACTATTATTAATCATGCTTTAGAACAGAAGAAAATGCAATCCAAAACTTAATTTTCATTCTCCTAGCTACTTTATTTTGCTCTTAGTAGCCTAAAAATCAATTTACAGATCTCATACGCAGGATGAAAATTAACAGTTAAACAGAGGTAACCTTACAGATGTGCTTCCTCCATATAAAAATCATGCGAACCATTTAAACTACATCAAATAGTTCACCACAAAAGAGAATTTGCAGTTGTTTGCACTTTACAGACAACAGCCTGCCCACCAAGCAGCGCAGCACAGAATGTACACTGTTGGGCTATTCCTAATATCTCCTCAACTTCACCTCTCCCTGCTTGTACCACCCCACGCTGAAGTTACTCAGTGGTCAGGAAGTTTAAGTAGCATCTCAGCGCGGTCTCTACTCTGCCTCGCAGGGTTATACGAACTCCAGAGTGCCAAACAGTTTTCTGCAACATAAGAAGAGGGTGCCTCTCAGCTTCTGAGCACGCACACTTCTGTCTTTTTCAGTAACTCTAATGGACACAGAAAACAAGATAATTTGTTAAAGAAGTCTGCAGAGGCCAAGGCGTGATAACCCGTATCTTTCTGCTTATTAAGACAAGATTTGCACCAACTTCAGACACAGTCCAGTAGCTAAAATAAAATAAAGAATTTAAGGAAGCACAGAAGAATTTCCATCTCAAGCCAGATATGTTCCCCTGGAACAGCTGACATTTTATTGTTTAACATGAGAAAGTGTAGTGCTCTTTTTGTGTTTCCTTTGGAGATTATTTAAAATAAATATTGTGGCTTCCTGGCAAGCACATAAAAACCAGAAGTTAGGATCCAGCAAACAGCTGGACTACAGATACTGAGGTAGAAAGACAAGGGACTTACAGCCAACTAACATTTGGCCTGGGCTAACTCATCTCCTTCTTCAGTTATCACGGCTTGAGTTGATTAGAGCGCAACTTTATGCGGCTGAAATCACACATAACCTGGACCTTTGGAAAAACAAGATGCAACTATCCAAAAATTTAATTTCTCCCCCTTTCCATCCTCAGAGTAATTTAAATCAGAAGAGCATTTTTAAAAATATAAGGAATACAAAGGATCATCCAAATAGGATGATTCTGATTATTACTTTTTATTCTAGAAAACAGGTTTGTATCCAAATCAGTCTTTAAATAGGAGGGGAATGTTTATGAAGCTGAGAGTAGGAGCGCCTTGAAGGACTTTGCAAAATGCCCGATTTTGAGTCCAGGTAAGATTTTTCCACTATATTAGACAATCTTCATCAGAAGGAGGAAGTAAAACAAAATAGGAAGGGAGGAAATTTTTTTTTAATTCATCCACAAGAAAGTAAAAAGTAACTTAGAAATGGGTTTTCAGCTTGAAATGAACACTTCAGCAAGGCATTCTTCATTAATTGGAGGAAAAGGAAGGTGTGTACGGAGTACAGTTTCTCAGCAGATCCAGAGCTACGCTCAAAAGCAGGAAGAGATTTGCATGGGATGAAGAATCTCAATCTTGGCTTTCGTTCATCTCAAAAGACCAAAATAAAGAGAAAAAGTGTCATGCTAAAACGCAATGTTTATCCTGGAGTCTGGATGAGAACTGCCCAGGGAAACTTCTGCTGAGGTAGACTCCATCACTGGAAGGAAAGAGAGAGTTGTAATAGTTTCCTTCCCAAGTCTTCACACTCTCCAAACAACTTGCCTACTGAATATCTGACTATAGCTTACAAAATAAATCTCTTCTACATTTCTTTCTGAAATTTCAACTGGTACCCTGGGGAAACTTCAATTTTTTTTGTAGATTCATGTACAGAAACATTGGAGACGAAGTATTTATTAGCACAAGTTGTCAAGCTTGCTACTTTCCTAGCAAAGAGGTTTTTTTAAATAAAGCAAGTTACAGGGAAGAGGAGATGTTTGCCATCTTACCAGTCATTACAGAATGGACCTTACTTCCATTCAGCCCATGATAAGTCATATAAAACGAGTATTGTTTCCTTCCCAGTTCCACAGAGCCTTAACAAAACTTTCTAATTTAATGTGCAAGATATTAGAAAAGATGTCTAGTGCACAAGAGAGAAACAGAAGGTGGTCTGGAAAAAAATATTCTCAAGTTCTACGTGATTTATTTTGACTCCATTGTGATGAAGACAACTTTTGCTTCTTTCTCAACTGTACCTATGCACAGCTTTCATTGAGATCTGCGATTCTGCTTTCCGTTTCTAAGGATGGAGAGGAAAGAGGAGCCGCCATGCAAAAGACCCTCAGAAACTTACCATCTAGATTTAATTTTCCCATTTTAGGAATATCTCTGAACTTGAATAAGTCAAGAGTTTTTCCAGAAGACAAAGCTGGTAAGGGTCCTCAACAGCTGGCTAGGAACTATTATGAATGCTGAAACAGAGGCAGCAGACAATTAGAGGGACAGAGAAGGTGCACACAGTTTTTACTGCGAGCTGTAAGCAGGTGACAGCTACACACACACTACCTGTGTGCCTCCCCCTTAACGCCTTCCCCACTGAGAAGCCAAGAGCCAAACAGGGACTGGAGACTACCAACACACCAAAGAAAACACAGCTATGAAAAATGAGGAACAAGATACTTGGAATAGCGTGCATTTTACATATTTTCAAAATAAGAACAAAATGGTAGTGCTTCTTTCCAAAAAACACTGTTGGTTTGATTTCAGTTTAAGCTATTTAACTCTAATTTTCTATTTGCCTTTCTTAGGAAGGAAGGGGCACTGCGCAGCGAACGGGATGATTATGTATGATAATGCTGTCTGGTCTCCCACGCCCTGCACTACCTGCCTCTGCTCAAAAGGACAAGTGCTGTGTGATACAACCATGTGCCACCCTCTGAAATGTCCCAAAACTATTATACCTGCAGGGGAATGCTGCCCAGTTTGTTCTGACACAGGTACCGTACACCGTAATAGTTTTACTATTTTAAAACTACCTCGTGCGAAATCTAACATAAATGCTCCATTTAATGACATAAAGGATTACAAGGAAGGTACACATTATCCGTTTATAGAGAAAACAAGTCCTGACTTACATGATAAGAGCAGCTCTTCATAACTTCTACTCAGGCTGACTTTAGAGTACACTGACCGTTAGACGACTTTGATACAGTATTTAAAGAAAATATGTTAAATAAGCAATAGAAAGTTTTTTATAAATGCAATAGAAGGGTTTTTTTTTAATTTTCCCCTTTCCGCTTCTTCCCTCCTGCCTTAGCAAGATTTTGGTAAGTGTACAAAGAAAGAGCATCTGGTTACACTTTATATCCCACTTCCATTTACACAGGATCAATCGATAACTAGTAGCCGTAGTTAATGTATGAGACATACATAACAAATATCAAACAGTTTACAGACCAGTAAATCTTTGTTAGGAGTGTAAAAACACACAGCTATTTGATCTAAATCAAGAGAAGAAAGTCAGCTCACAAGAGGAACAATGGAACTACAATCTTGCTTGGACATCATAAAAATTTAAACAAAATCAGTGCGTTTTAAAAGAAAAGGAATGGAGGAGATAAAGATTAAATGTGATTTTCTTCACCCAATCCCAATACCCTAAGTCTGCAAAATACTGAACTTAACCTCCTCTTACCGTAAAAATATTAAGTCTTGCATGTTTGTGCATATGCAGAGACATGCTAGAAATCAGCTGCAGACCTAGCAGTCATGGTGACTGAAACAGTTCAACTCCTTTTATTGGAACTGCCCTGTCAGCTCCCCACCTGCAACCGTCTCTGCACCTGACAGTGTGCATAGGAGAACAGCTCTTAACCTCGGTGAATTCTATTCAAATTACTTCCCTCCCACTCCCAGACATATTATTTTTCCTCTTTCGACACCTCCATCACCACAAAACCCTAATTTAATAGCTCAAAAAGGAAGATAATGAAGGCTATATTATTTTTTCCCCTTTTTTTCTGGAGTTGCAATGAATTGTACCTGTCTACAAACTGTCCTGTACGGTTGGCTTAATCATTTCTCAGCCAAAGTACGTCTCTTCTGTCATGCAGTAATATAAGACCATTTTTTCATTCTTTCAAATCATATTCTAAGGGAAATACTATTCTTCTAGTTACCATATTTTTACCATATGAGGGGAGCAATGCTTACTAAAACTTTAGTTTCATATCCTCTTATCAGACAACTTTTTTTTTTTTCTGTTTTCATTTATTCTGGTTAGCCTCCTCTTCGGACTCAAGTATTATTTCACTGGACGATGTGAGTGAGTTCTCTGGTGATTCTCCAGAACCCAATGACTCTGACATCGCCAACGTATTGTCATCAGCACGTACTCCAACGGAAAAAGATGAACTGCTTAGAACAGAAGCAGTGGAGTTTAAAGAGAAGAAGGGTCGTAAAAAGGATGAAAAGAAAAGAAAAAGGAAAGGTAAAAAAAATCGACAGAGGCACAAAGCCTATCACAGAGAAAACAAACCTATCACAAGAAAAGGAGCCGCAGAAGAAGAAATCCAGTCTGAAAGTCACGAAGATGATGGTGCTTTCAGAATACCCTCTCATTTCCCAATTCCCATTCCACCCATAAAAGCTCCTCCTTTGCCATCTGGATGTTCCACCTCAGACACCACAGTAAGCTGTATTCACGCCAAACTTACACAAATACCACCAATCTCGGATCCAGAACTAATAAGTCTAGACCTTACAGGTAAATGGTGGCTCTACTTTGCACTATTTTTGCTGATTCTCAAATGCAGCCAACAGTAGTGTTAATACTTGGTCGTTCCTTATCATAGAAATGTGTTAGAATGAATTTTACAGCTAACTCTCGAAAACAATAAATTAAAAATCTTAGATTTGCTTACTAGTGTTTAAATACTAATATGAATACATCTACCCACAACTATTGTACATAAAACAAGTACTTTCATAATATTTTTCATGTACAATACTACACAACTCAGAGGCATGCTGTAATTCATAACTCAAACTATTTTCTTGAATTCTGTCCTAGGAAATAGTATCACTACTATCTCAGATGAAGCATTTAATGGCATACCTAATTTGGAATGGATTGATCTGAGTAAAAATAATATCACCTCTCCTGGCATAGGTCCACAAGCATTCAAAGTAAGAAAGCTTAACTTTTCTACTATCCTATGACTAATTATTGCTTAAAGGAAAGTTTTTCCTGCTTCTCAGTCTATGGCTTCAAACCAGTCTGCACCTTGTACGAGTAACCATTGTACAATTACAATATAGTTAAACCTGGTGTCATAGTTTAGCCCCACTTGGGACCAGACTACGCAGTCTCTCTCTCACTCCCCCACCCTCAAGGGAACAGGGAGAGATGATATAAGAAAAAGGCTCGAGGTTTGAGATAAGGACAGGGAGAAAATCCTTAAAGTTACCGTCACGGGCAAAACAGACTCAACTTGGGGAAAACTGTTTATTATTAAAACCAAAGCAGGAGAATGAGAAAGAGAACAAGATAACTGCCCCCACCGCTCCCTCTTCCCAGCCTTAACATTATCTCTGCCACCTTCCCCCCGAGCGGCACAGGGGGGAAGAAGGAATGGGGGTTACGGTCAGTTCATCACTTGCCACTTTATGCTGCTCGTTCCTCAGGGGAAGAACTCCTCACATTCCTCCCCTGCTCCAGCGTGGGGTCCCTCCCACGGGCCACAGTCCTTCGGGAAACTGCTCCGGCGTGGGACATCTCTTCCCCGGGGTGCAGCCCCTCCAGAACGGCTGCCCCAGTGGGGCCTCCACGGGCCACAGCCGCCTTCAGGCACCCGCAGCCATTCCTCTCACAGAAACCCTTCACAGCGGGCAGGCAGACGCCTCTCAGGGTCTCTTCACATCCCATCTCCTCTCCGCTTCTCTCAGCCGGGCCGGGCCCAGTCGGGCCCAGTCGCCGCCCGGCGGGAGGCCGGAGGGTGAGGGGTGCAAGGCCCACAGGGCTCGCACCTCCCCCTCTCTGCCCCTGCTCAGCTCCTTCACATCTTCTCCACTTTTTTTTCTGTTTTCCCCTTCTTAAATCCGTTATCGCAGAGGCGTTATCAGGGAACATTCTGCTACCAATTGGCTCGGCCCTGGCCAGCAGCGGGTCCGCCCTGGGCCCGGCCGAGTCCACTGGACAAAGGGGAAACTTCCAGCAGCTTCTTACGGAAGCTGCCACCGTAGCCCCCCCTCACTAAATAAAACCAGGACAGATGGCTATTTAAAGAAATCTCTCATCGAAATCAAGAATATCTAGAGATTTTTGAATGACATTCACCAAGTGTTAGATGTTAAACAATGAGAGACAATTTTCTGATATTTTATCAGTTGCAGTTGATGAGAGAATTGATGAGCTCACATTCCATTCACATTTGGAAATTTGTGTGTCGTCTTTCTCACTACGTTAGCTCCGTAAGGCTTATGCTCTTGCATTCCCAAAAAGGTCTTGCTATAAAAATCCAGTCAATAGCAGTTCATGTAATCAGCTGTATGCTTATTGTTGACTATCTTTAATGAGAAACTTTCAAGCATAGTTTCTTACAAAAAGAACAGCTTTCTCATAAAATAGTCCAAGAATCTTTCTATATTCAGTCTATTTCTTGCAAGGGGAATTTATGTGGTAACAGGCTATTCAAGTGCATCTACACATTCCTCGCTCGAAGGCAGAACAGTCCCATAGTAATTTCTCTTGCAAGCAAGTGTGTACAGGTAGTAAGTCAAGTGTGGAAGTAAGGCAACAAGGCCTTGCTTTTTCAGACAGGATGAATGCAAAAAGCATATGAACAACAAATAAAATTATCAGAGTATGTTTTCGATTTTGTTTGCTGCCACGTGGAATCAGTCTTCTTGTGGGACTCTCTGTATACCACTGCCCTCCATACAACATGAACTGCTTTGGCTGATTTCCAAGGACTTCAGTTCCTACAACTCTTATGAAATCAAAGTGGAGGGAAAAAACAGATCAGGAAGGTGTCTCAATCAGGAAATAAGTTGTAGCAAGGCTTATATCATGCCAGTTACGACAAAAGTGGAGGAAAGCAAGCTTCAGTGGATCCACTGCTAAAACAACTCCACCTTTTTCAGAAATTTTCACTACTGCGCGATTACTGACGTGCATTTATCAAAATTAAGCAATGATAATTTTTCATGCCAATTTTTTAAGCTGGCTGAAGTCATATAAATCCTAGGTCACTGAAAAAGTTGCTGTCATTACGCTTCAGTAAAGTGAATTTGCTGACCTACAGAAAAGCATCAGTTTGCTCACAAACGAAGAGCATAAATGCATTATCTATAAAGGTACGTACTTCGAACTCCTGCGTAGTGTAGCAAGAGGATACCTACACGATTCAAAGACAGTAGCAATAATACAAACAGTTATGATTGGATAGCTGCAGGATGACCATGTGAAAAGCTGACATGCTCAATCAAGCTCTTCTGGTTACACATTACATTAACTGACACCTTTGTCAACAGCTAGTATAAAGAAATTAATTAATTAGACCAACAGAGGAAAACATTTTTCAATTCAAAACACTGGAACCTAGTGTACTGATGCTGAAAAAATCTTTAAAACGTGTGTTTAAGAAAATGTTAACTATGATTACACAATAAGTTTAACCATATATCTTGATAATCTAAATTCTCTTCTTCATCTCTATAATTAAGATCTTGAAAAAGCTAAAACGTTTGTATTTGGATGGAAATATGCTGGTACATATTCCTTCTGGATTGCCATCAAGTTTGGAAGAGATAAAAATAAATGACAATCACCTTCACGCAATTGATGAAGACGGCTTACAAGGTATTTAGAAAACTAATATTAATCATATGAAAAGATACACATAAATTTGAAAAGCAGAACGTTCAACCAAATGCATCTGGTTTGATATAACCAGAAAAACAATTGCTAGCCATATTTTCAAAAGGTAACCAAAGCTGAAAGAGTTGCATGACAAAGTTTTTCAAAATTTTATTTTCCCTTCTTATGCAACTGCTACTCTCCCAAAGAAGCTTATATTTAAGGTTACTGAGATGGATTTGAAGTATGTTGAAGACGCCAAGGCTCCTGATCCATAACCTGATTGCTATTCAATATTTTTGAAGTTGCATGAAAGTGAACAGAATCTGATGTGCATGAAAAATAAGGCAGAATATAATTAGCATAAATAACCAACCTAAATGTGGGCTATCCTCAAGTCTCAGAGCTGCCTTCTTTTCATTTCTAAATGGGAGAGAAAGCTGTAACTAAAGCTCTAGTCAACCTCTAAAGCTCTACAAACGAATAAAAATATAATTCTATGATTATGAGATAACAAATAAAATTCCTTCCACTACATTTCTTGATTGCCATGGACAGATCTGAGTAATGTTTAAGACAGTTAATTTTTAAACATGCATTTTAACAAGACATGAGATGGCATTAACTAACAGAAATTCCAACTTTTTCTCCCCAGATTTAAAGAACTTAGTCACCTTGGAATTAGAAGGAAATAAACTTAGTGAGGCGAATGTCAGTCCTTTGGCCTTTTACCCTTTGAAAAGTCTCTCCTATTTGCGACTGGGAAGAAATAAATTTAGAATTATCCCACAAGGTCTTCCTGCCACTCTTGAGGTAAAAATACAAAACAAAACCAAACAACCCAACCAAAAAACCCCCAAAAAAATCAAGTTTCATTTTTCCAGACACGTTCATCACCTTGTTTTTCTACTTACTGCCTTACTATCATAAAATAGAGATAAATTTAAATTTTTAAAAATTGTCTGTAGATATACTAATAAGTTTTACTCCTACATCAGTATTCCTAGAAATTTACTTATAATCTCTATCCCAAAAGGTATCTTTTAAGTCTGAATTTAACTACTACTGTCTCACAAATTAATACAGCCTGCAACTTCTGTCTGTTCTGCTACACATCATTTACACAACATTCCTAACACAGATAACGTCTTAGTGCAAAGCCATTGTAAACTTTGCATTACCACACAGAGTAACGTTCACAAGATAGAAATAAGAATAATGGGAGATCTAGAAAACCAGCTTCATAAGGACAGACTAGAGGAACCAAGACTGTCTACTCTGAAAAAGAGAGAGATGCCTGTATCTAACCATCCTCTTCCTTTTTTGGCTGCTCTAAATCTCAGTTCCCCTGGTTTTTCAAACCTTTCCTGAATTCCCCCTCATTTGGGGTGGGGTGCAGTGTTTGAACAGGAAAGAGGTTTATTTCTCTTCCCTGAACAGTTTCCTCATTCCTTGATTTTTTAATCAAGAAGTTTCTTCTTTCGGTAGTTTCCCATCCCATTCATCTGCCCAGAATTTGAATGGGATTTGTTGTGGTGGCTTGGTTTGGTCTTTTTAGGGATGCTATCCTGAAGGCATTTTCTTTTTCCTTTTCAATCTCTGTCTAGTTTCATACTCAGCTTACCTCAGTCTTTACTTCAAAGATAATTCTTGCTACCTAATTATTTCACCATCTCTCTTGTTTCTACCTTTCCTTTTGCTCTTTCTCATTTCACTGTCCTTGTATGTATTTCCTTTTATCCTCGGGATCTTCCATAATCTGAAATGCAATGAAGGGGGGAAAAAACCCCACCAAAACCAAAAACAAAAAACCCAAACCAACAATATTTTTCGACAGCATTAGCTTCCTCTGCAGCTACTACCTGCAACTTTACTTCAGCTGAATGTTCTCCACCACCCATTCACTCACGCGTTACATTTTTCTTTTTTTCATTTCATCCCTCCTTGATGAAACAGTGAACACCTGGCAAGTTTTTCTATACTTCCTATGCTTTGGGGACATTTAATTTTAAACCAATACCTAATAAATTTACATACAATGATTTTCAGGCTACAAAGTCTTCTCATTTTCCAAAGCCTTCCTCTACAGGCCTTAAATTCTCTTTCAGGCCCTACATATATTTTAGTGATTGCTCCGTTTTCATTGCACGCGTTATTTATCCTGCATTACAAGCCATTATCAGGAATGTCATCTGTGCAAAACATGCAGTTTTGATACACTGCAGGCTCATAGCATTAACTTTTGTAAAACATTAACATTTTATATTCCTACAGACTTGAAAGTTTCTCACATTGTGTACTCTCACACCGTCCAATTTCAGGCAAGACTAAAGATACAATTGTTTTTCTGTTTGATCCTCTAAAGCAATCTGTATGCTCACACGTGAGAAAACAAAACAATGCTTTGAAAAACTGTGTTTCTGAAAGTCACACTACAGCTGCAAACTGACTCTGATTCCGATTATTCTTTCTTTACCCAGAAGTTACAGCTGTGTCAGGGAATACGGAGGACAGGGAACAGCTACGTTGTGAATTTGCAATGGGAACGAACAGCATATTTTGCTTTCACCAATTTTCTTTCCAAATGCACTTACAGGAGTTATACCTTGAAAATAATCAAATTGAAGAAGTGTCAGAAATTTGCTTTAACCATACAAGGAGCATAAATGTCATCGTGCTAAAGCACAATAAATTAGAAGAACACAGAATAGCACCTTTGGCTTGGATAAACCAAGAGTAAGTACGAATCATTTAAAATATAATTATTTGCTTTTTCTGTTATTAGTGAGTCAGATCATAGAATCAATATTTGCACTTTATTACTTTTAATTGACATTGTAGTTATCTTTTGATTTGTTTGCTTTCCTTAGCTAGTTTGTCTTCATTTCCTTTGCTTAAATTGTATACTGTAGGAAGTATTCAGTCTGCTTTAAAACAATAAGATCTTATACCTCAAATCTGTACCATATTAACATAAAATTCTAAATTTTTTTCAGACCATTCAATCAAAAAATGAATATTAATTATCAATAACACTCCACACAATTATATGATAATTTGGTTTTAATATATCATTATCTCACAGGTAATTTAAAATAATTGGCTATTGTCCTAGCCTTATTTCCCATTAGATTAAAAACTACAGAAGTCAATAAGATGAAGGGAAGGCTGTGCAGCTCATGGTGTAAGAGTGGTACATAAGCAGAACGGGCAATGGGAGTGAAAGCAGTGAAAGCCGATCCTGCTTTTGCTCCTGCCGGTAAGTTATTCACTGCACCGCATGGAGTACCTTGCCATAGCTCGCAGCTGCAGTCCTGTCACTCGATTTCTGGATTTGTAAACCGCTCAATCTGAAAACAGCCGGACTGTTACCAGCAGCTGCTCCCATCTCGAAGTGAAGCGCATTTGAACGATCCTCAAGGAGCCATTCACAAAACAATTCCATTTCAAAGGGACTTGAGAATAAAATTTTAAAATCCACATCAATGGGATAACCACTGAAGTCCCAAGCTTATTACGTGTTTTCCAGTGTAACTCATTATTGCAATCCAGCAATGCTTATCAATCACAAATTAGTCCCTTGGGTTTCCTCCCTTCAGCCTTCTCTCTGTGCTCATTACTGGAGATTTCTTCCCAGCAACAGAATCACTGTGCTTGATTGATAATTAATGACTTCAGTTCTTTCTGTTCCCAGAGTAATTATGCGTGACCATGTTCCATCAAATGCATTCTGTTCCATTGTCAGAAACAAATTTCCCTTTAAAATTTAGTTTCCTTTTAACCACATTAAGCATTATTTTGTACAGAATGTAGCATTACCGATGCAGTACACTATAATGTTTTAATCCTTTTTTTTTTCCTCCTTTAATGCAGGAACTTGGAATCAATTGATCTCTCTTATAACAAGTTATATCATGTTCCCTCCTATCTGCCAAGATCTTTAGTACATCTGATACTTATAGGAAATCAGATTGAAAGAATTCCAGGATATGTCTTTGGCCACATGAAGCCAGGGCTGGAATATCTCTACCTGTCCTTTAACAAACTTACTGATGATGGAATAGATCCGGTATCATTTTTTGGAGCGTATCACTCTCTGAGAGAGTTGTTTTTGGATCACAATGACTTAAAGTCTGTCCCATTTGGAATTAATGAAATGAGAAAATTACGTTTTCTAAGACTGAACAATAATAAAATAAGGTAATTTCCAAGCTCTTTGTTAAATTGACAGCATTAAAATAAATGTCACAATACATGCATTAAGAACTTCTTACTTTTAAGTAAATATTTTTTTTTTTAATCTGAAGGAAGAGCTAAATCCTGCATTTTCTACCGCAGTATTTCTGCATATAACAGGAGAAAAGTGAGATCCTGCCCCTCCCCATAGATCTTGAAAACACTCACAAAGACGCTGAGCACCAGTTCTCTCCAGCAAATTAACCTGTAACACTGCCTGGGCCACCCGTCTGCCGGGGCAGCTACAATTTGGTGGGCACCAGCTTTTCTGGCGGGCACCAGCTTTTCTGCCCAAACTGGTTGCAAAATAACTGGAAGGAGTCATCAGCTGCTGACAGAAAGTGTCCTTCCAGCAGGTTTCAGACAGCCCCAGTCATGATGTCGCACGCTCTCCAGTTCCTCCCTAGTGTTTACAACGCAAAGGGATGATAGGCAGAAGGTCTTACGTGTGCCATACGGAAAGTTTTCCTTCAGCAACACTTGGTAACACTTTCCTCCGGAAAACTAAGTATATTATAGAAATGAGAAAACAATGCAAGGAGAGAGTTTGAAAAAGAATGACTCGTAAGAGTCCTCAATCAATAGATTACTGAGAAAATTTAATATACTGCTTAAGTTAACAAATGTCTAAATCAAGTTTTCAAATCTCTAAATAAGCAGCACCTCTAAAACAAATTATAATGTTATGAGTTATCTTGAATAATGAAAATGGAATTCCTCCCACAATGTCACAGGACGGTCCCTCCAGAACGCATCTGCAGGACTCACGGCAGTGATGACGACAGTCGTGACAACAGCGAAGAAGAGAACGAAGAGTCGCGCTTGGAACACGTTCATCTTGAAAACAACTACATCAAGACAAGACAGCTATCACCACACGCATTTTCATGCATAAGATCCTATTGCAGTGTTGTTCTCAAACCACAGAAGATCAAATAAGGACCCAGCTTTTGCATCGCAACCCCTGTCTCTAGAAATACAGCTTTATTTATTCTCTGCTACTAACAGGTCTGCTTATTTCTGATGTAAACTCTTCTTCCTACTACAAGTAAGATACAGTATATTATATACTGAAGTAAAGTAGTAGTGTATTTCTTCATATCATTTCATTATAAAAACATTAAAGGTAAAAATAGAAGCTCAAGATGATGTCATCATTTTTTATTTCTACTGACAGAAATTTTACTTACACACAATAATTCAAACCATGTCCCCTAAATACACCTCCATAAAGTCAGATTTTAGGAAAAGAAGAATATAACTAAACCCTCAACTTGATCCTGTCCTATTTGATTAGCTCAATTGAAAACATTTTAATGGTACCATCAGTTTTTAAAATGTTACAAATAAAAGTCCTTGAGCTATGAACATTCTAGCAGTGCAAGAATTTAATTTCTTGAAACATATGTGGTACTGGATTTTCTACCAAACATTTTGCAGTGATAAATTCTCTTCTGACTTAAATGTCCAAAAAAAAAAAAAAGTTAAATTGTTTTAGAGAGATAACCCTGAAAACTCATCAGATTCTGTGTTTGAATACAGGGAGCTAGAGGAATGAGCAATTAATTTCTACATGGATGCTTTCTTCTTCTTCTTTTTTTAAAAACAAAGGGTATTTGAATTTTTTTTTTATTTTGTTTTTTTAAAAATCAGAGTGTGGTAGGTCTCATTGATACAATAGTTCGTACAATACTTAGTTTGCTAGCTTTTTATACTGTATAGGATCCAGATCCTGTTTAGGGGACTAATCAGATGTTCCCAAAACTATAAAATATTCAGTTAGTGGTTATTTGCATGCTTCTAGACAGTCGTAAATCACCACTTCAGAGACACTGCTGATAAAGCAGTTTCAGTGATACACTCAAGACGAATGTCTGCGTAGGCACACAACAGGGAGTGTTTCCAAACAGACCTCTGTTTCCCTAGAAAGCAGTTCAGTTTCTTGAAGATTTTTTTCATGTCCGAGTTCAAAGAAAAGAAGCATTTCTGGTATTCCACTGTAGATTTTAATATTATAGACTTTCTCTGAAGTGGTCCAAAAATTTGGTAAAAAGTAGCTAGTGTTTTTATTTTAAAGAACAATTTCAATAAACATTGAAAATAATTCTAACATCTTTCATATTTCTTAAATTCCACAGTCCTTTCTTATAAGAGTAAGTTGGTGGTAGGAGATGATTACAGATGACTGGTAAGTCATTATTCTTCACACTACTTTCCGTTGTCTCGTGGGCTATTCTGTAAGGCATAAAAAAATGTCTCCTGCTTTCTTCAGCGCTATAGGTCTGCTGCCTAATCATTTCTTCTGCAGATGGCATCAGAATGAAGGATGGAATGGCTTCACACAGGGACTGACATTTAGAAAGGCATTTAAAAGCTGTAGGCAACCATACATCACAAAACCTTCCAAGGACACATCTTAACTACTGGACTGTAATTTTACTGCCCTCGCTCTGGAGGGGAAGGTTTCACTGTGCATTTCCCACACATCCCAACCTACTGCCAACAGACACGTCACGCAATCAGCACAAGCACGCTGTTCACACAACATTTAACAGCGACGGGTCTCCAAACCTTTGTTTTAGCATATAATAGACAGCATAGATGAACACCTGAGTTTTGTTTCTCAGAAACTATACGATCACGATAAAACCAAAATCATATTACTCTGTCTCAAAGTTTTCTCCTACTGAAATAAACCGCTACCTGCAAGGCACGTGGTACTTCATCTGCAGCAAGTCAAACTATAATGTATTTCTTGGAAGAAACAATCCCAAGATATGTGGATTTCTGTTAAAAGATTGCTTTGGATATTTTGTTTGATAAAATAAGTTCAGAAGTCGTTCCTCAGAGATTTGCCAAGTCTGGTAGAGAATGGTGAAATCCACAGGTGGCGGGTTCACACACGATGTCCCGGTTTGGGTGGCTTGAGTTCATCACTTGTGCACTTTCAACAGTTGATTCCTTCCTTCCTTCAGACTTTGGCTAATACTTTGACTGATATTTCTTTGTTTTTCTCAAACACCACTAAGTTCCCGAACTACTGGTTTGAGAGACTAAACAACCAAAATTATGAAAATGAATACTTTTAGTCTATTGCTAGAAAACTTCAGACTCTGCATCACTGCTGAGCAGTGCTTTCAGAAGCTGTACTAAGCATTTGGAATACACAGATTGATCCGAGGAGAGATTTCCAAGTAAATAAGCTGCTGTATTACACCATTTTATGCATTCTTATAATACATTTAAGCAAAACACCATGTATTGTTGCAATTATTTTAATCTGAATAGATTACTTTTCTTATCAAAACATTCAGACTTGTAAGATCCACGAGAAAATCTCCACTCAGTAACTTCACATGACCTGAAGTACAGTTACGGTGCAAATACAATGCCGCAGTAGTGAAACAGAAAGACTGAAGGAAAAACATTTTGGAATTGGAACACAACAGTAGCAGAGGCAAAAGACCAAGAAGGAGAAAGAAGCCAGGGGATGAAGGCTCTGCAACAAATGGATGCTTACTCACTTAAGAAATACATGCGATTAAACATGGAGAACATTTCCATATGTCAAATGTAAGCAGTTTAAGTCTGTTCACTCTTCAAAATCACCAACTACATTGGAAGTGAAATAGGTTTTATTATTAAAAAATGCCACTACTTTTTAACAGTACGCCTCAAAGGATTTGATAAACAAAGTAAATGGGTTTATCACCATTTTACAGCTTGTGACAGTAAGACTTCGAGAAGTGACCTGACCATTCCTGGTCAAGAAAAATACAGGAACAAATTCAGAATCTTTGCCAACCAGTAAGATAAAAATACGCAAGGACAGCTCAACACAAAACCCCATGAGTTACTGTTTATTCTTTAAAATGTATTTGGGCAAATAATTTAATTTTACAGACTTACATTGGAAATGAATATACTTCGGGAAGGCAGGCAGATTGAGAACAGAATATCGTTCTGCTAAAGCATTATCAGACTCAGAAGTCTTGTAAAATAGTATGGACCAACCCTGTCACAGCCATTAGATATTCTTGTGGAACTGAAGTCGCTTGCTTGAACCTCAGTCACGCTGGTCCTTTGAAAATTCCCCAAGTCTTACAGCAGTAGGCACCACTTGATCTTTTAGTCTGACATGAAGCCCAACTGAGGCGTACTGGGAGAGTCTTCCCATTATTCCTAGATAGGTGGAATAATATCTGCCTACGGAAAGCCATTGCTTGCAAATCGGCAAGTTCCTCATGGGAATGTGGTCTGAGGGAGAAAGTTGTTAAACCAATCAAGTAAAAATTTTGACAATCAATCAGATTTGGGGAGGTGCACAGAAGTACTCTCATTTCTCCTGTTCTCCACATGCAGATGCAGCTACAATTTGTATTCACAGATAAATTCAAGAAAGAACAAGCTGCAAGTCGCTAAGACTACCGAGATGTCCCATTATAATTTTTTTTAACCATTTCAGAGAGGAAATTACTTAGAGGAGGGCAAAAACGTGAATAAAATCTTTGTAGTAAGCCGGTCAGAGACAAAGTTAAGGTAACTATATCTGAATACAAGGATGTAATGTAAACACTGAAACTCTAGAGGGTAAGATATTTTAAAGAGACCTAAAATAGCAAAGGTTAGGCTTCAATAGCTGTAGCAATTCCAGAACCACAGTGCGTTGTGGCATACGAGGAATTCTGGGGCTTCAGACCGCCTGTCTGTTATATTTCTAAGTTCTGATTTGCATTGTTGGCTCATGCATCATACATAAGAGTTTGGACAAGACCTGCCAAATCCTTCAGGTGGGTCCCATTACAAACTCAAACACGTCACAGAAGACACCCTGTGGTTATCACCACACTAACAGAAAAGGTATTGATGTCGACATTTTTGTTGAGTAAGATCTTTCTGCTGGTTAAATGATGACAGAACTTTGAGGATGTGCCTGAACTGCTGTTTTGTGCACAGGGATATGCAATTTTGAGAAGATAAAAACTGCAACCGTGTCTGACCAAATAAGGTTGTTACCATGGACAATTTCTGAGTGTGAAGCAATGATTAGAGGCAATGTTTCCTCTAAGATAATGTAAAATATCTTTCAGTAAAAAAAACTCTCCCCAAAGGGAGACTTATTATCGATTCCCATGTGTTGATACTGTTAGAACCTCTGAGATCCCAAAAATGTAGAGCTCACAGCGCATACCCTTCTCCATTTCAATTTAATAAAGAACAGAGATCTCATGCTAAAGCTACAAATCACTCTACTTTGCCCCAAGGAGTCTGAGGCGTGACCACTAGCTTTCTAGTAGCCCAAACCAACAAATTGAATTTAATTCAATGAAATTTTTTTTTTTTTAAAGAGAGTGAGCTTCACTCCCTTTACATAACACTATAGACAGGTTGATACTGTTTCTGAATTTCGATTCTGAAACATGCCATCGTGCTCGCATTTACTACAAAAACCCCAATAAGAAAAAAAATCAGAACTGCAAAGTATGATTTTATCTTTTCTCTACCAACAATTTGGTTACTCTTTTACTGAAAGAAATCAGTGAACTTTTAAGATCTCTCTCATGTCTTCGCTTATTGGCTGGATGGCTGCACTCAGAGAATGGTGGTCTAAAAAAATTTTTGAGGGTGGGGGAGCACTGTCCCAGGTTGCCCAGAGAGGTGGTGGATGCCCCATCCCTGGAAACATTCCAGGCCAGGTTGGCCGGGGCTCTGAGCAACCTGATCTGGTTGGAGATGTCCCTGCTCCTGGCAGGGGGGGTTGGACTGGGTGGGCTTTAACGGTCCCTTCCCACCCAAACCATCCTGTGATTCTATGATTCTATGATTTCTGATGCATAGTACTACAAATGACAACTAGTTGAAACTCTCATGAGGAAACATTTTCTAATTTAAGTACTATGTTTATATCCTAATGTACAGAATTTTCAGAGAACACAAGATTAGTATAGACAGTAAAATATTAGAAATATGAGAAAATACTACCAAAATAATGTTACACAATAATTCTGATTACTTTCTATATGAAGCAGTTTTCAGTAAACAAGTCTGCAGATTCTAAGTTTGTAGACCAATACAATATCTGGTGCTCTGTAAGGCTGAAGCTTCCTAAAGTAAGCTTCAAAATCTCTATTCATTTGGTGTAGGCACTTGAAAATGCAACCTGCCTGTATCCTCTCTGCATCCACAGCCTGAAATAAGGAACAAAGGGTCACTCCTCCTCTTTAAATGCAGAAAGCAGCAATGAACATGCAGGATCAACGGGTGTTACAACTTTTATACAAGCACTCCTTGCTAAAGGTATCTATCAAGTTTTGGAAGACCAAAATTCAGGTCAAATCACTGCTTTAAGGGGGTCAGCATCATATGATGACGGTCTTGTGGACTGTCTCAACCACAGAGGTGAGGCCTACCTTGGAAAGTGCATGTTTTTTAAAGAGACTTACTTTTAAAGTCGGTTTTGCAGGCAGGAAGCATTTAAAGTTTTAGCGGAGCAGAAACAGCAGTCAGCCATGTCACCTACACTCTTTCGGAGGAAACGCGACACACCAGTGTTATCGGCTTCTTGAAAAGTTGCAACGGTACAAATATCCAGCCAAAAAGACTAGTTCATAATAATATGTTTGACTTACTCAGTAGACACACATTCCTGTTTTCTAATGAACAAAAGAGAGATCCCTGCTGCTACTGCTTATTTGGTAACATCACCCTTCTATTACAGCTAGCTACCATTAAACCCCAAACTCTCTGTTTCAAGGGGAAAGGCTTTAATTTGACTTCTCTTGGCACACTGAAAACCATTTTAAATGAGGAAAAAACAGCAGACATGAAATAAGAGCTCTGATTTAACGATGTCAACAACTGCACAGTTGCAAGGCCCAAAATACTGTGGTAAAATGTTGGAACACTTTTTCCATCTAAAAGTAGCGAAGACATCACTTACAAAACTCTAAAATGTATTAAACAGATGTCCTTTTCCACATTAAGAAATGATCATATGATCAAAATGAATGCAGCTCTTTATTTTCCTAATAAATTAATGTACTACTCAAAAGTTTTATATCGATTCAGGCATCAAGAAACTAGACTGAAATGCTAGCAAATACAATTTTGTTACAGTTTTGTTACAACTGCTGTGATTAAATTCAATTGAAATACATTGCTTTAATGCTCCAGACATTCCAGTTACAAAGTCTCATTACACGTGTAAGTTCCTTGCTAACAGCCACACTGTTCCACATCAAAATTCCATCAGGAGAGACCCATAAAGACTTAGCACTGTTTTTTTCCTTTTCCCTTTAAGAAGAAAATAGAGAATATCACTCAGAAATTTTCATGAACATCTTCCATTACATATGATGGAAGATGAACAAGTTGAAACAGTGACTACATCATTAAATTACCTTTGGGAAGGCATTCATACCCCACTGTGCGTTGTAGAAAGAACTCAGGCAGGAGAGTACTGCATAAAACATTTTTTATCACATCGTAAAACAGTTACTCATCAATTACCATCCATCTTATGATACTGAAATACTCCACTTAGTAAAGTAAAACTAAACCAACAGATTTGCTAGCATTATAGCGTGGACTTTTTCACACAACAAATGTCCTTATCTAAGCTGGGTAATGTTTGATCAGTCTTAAAAGGAATGTCATAAAAAGAGCCAAACTACCTCAGGGTCAATCTCAAAACTAAATGAAACAGCTGTCTTAAAAACACGGCTTTATTCTGCTTCAAGGAAACTCCAAGCAAAGGAACACCACAAGCAGCAGTACACTTTCTCCGCAGCACTATTTTTGGTCGCTGTCAGAGAGGGGAGGACGAGCTGGGCTCTCACCGGGCCCGCACAGCTTTTATCTGCTTCACACACAGCCCTGTCTGACGGCTGCTGAGCACCGTTTCGCACATTCCCATTAAGTACTTACAGACTTTATCCGTCTGTGAACACAGTTCGCAAAGCTTCCCAGTGCACAAGCTGGTCATTGCTGGGAAGGCTCTTGGAACAACACACCACTGCCTCTTCCCTGCAGTCACGTCCATGAGAAGTTCCCACCAGCGAATCGAGTGTCCCAGGAGACCACCAGATACAAACAACGGGAATCTCACTGGAACACTGAGGTGGGCTGGCAAGCTGCCGCAGCGTTACCTCTTGCCATCGCGCGGTAGCTGGGCACTGCTCTATGAGCCCACGCAGCTTACGTGACCCGTTCGACCTCAGCCGATCACTACAACTAGAAACATTTGATTCGTATTTCATACAGCTCTGTCTTTCACCGATGCCTGTGCCTGGGAACCCAGAGGGCTGCTCCCTAAACTCTACTGTCCTGCTGACCAGAAATAGTAATTTTCACTTATTTTCATCTGGACTTCTAGTTCTATGGGTAACGAGGTTTCCTTGGGGCATTGACTTCAAAGCTCTGTATTCAGAAATTGTAATTTTTTTCAGCTGCGGGAAATGTTGTGTACTATAACTGACTGGAAAACCATATTAATCTCAAGAAAAAGGAAAGATCTTCTCTCTTTCCCAGATTGCACTTTCTTTATAAACATTAATTTCTTTTCTATGGGAGGATACAAATATGCAAAACTATGTGAGTATTAGGAGCAAGGCAGCTGGGGGAAATGCCTGACCGCTGTCTATTTATCATAAGGTCCAGTAACTGTTATGCTGGGCTCAAAAAATTACCTGTGTTTAGCAGTTACGCAGGCTTGGCGATTTGCTTTTCTCATAAAAGCCAGTGATGTTCTTGTCTAATGCTCCAAATCCCGTTCTATGAGTTTGCCAGTCATAACAGAAGCCACAATGGACACAAACATTCTCTGTAGTCTCTACAAGTTAAAAAAATACTCAAGAGTTGAGTGAATTCCCCAAACCAATATTCTTCCAATTTGCTTGAGCCATCCTGACTCCATTCATTAAACGGATTTTTTTTTCAAGGATTAAAGAATTAACGTAAATTAAAGCATGAACAGTTGCACTATTTAAAATGTTCATCTTAAAAAACATTTACCTTATAATTCCTTCTTTAACAGTCTGTTATGTAAGCAATTTCCTACAGCCACTGAGGAAATTATTACCGTGGTTTGGTAGAATTTACATTTCTTTTGTGTTTACTTCTCTGTACAAGATACAGATCTCCACACAGTTATTGAATTCAAACATTTGCGTAATTCATAGCTGCTGATTTAGGCTGTTACTGACATTAACATAGCTTTGACAAACTGAGTTATCAAGACCAGCTAATAACGTACGTTTTCTACAAAGTATTTGAAGCAGTTCTGTTAATTCAGAGAAATTAATTTTCATTCCAACCAGTCAGCATTGTAAGTATATATACAGAAAAGTGTAGGTTTTGCATGTAGTATTACTAAAATAAACTGTGTTTCTCTGTGGGAACTTTTAATATGATAGCGATTCCTAGGGAAAATATATAAAAGCTGACTTACTTTTTCCACAGGACAGATATTTTTCTCAGAGGAGTAATACTGAACACAGCTGTGGAAATATTAGATATTCAACAACACTATCAACCAAGACAAGAATCTTCTAAATGAATTATGTAATGGTATTTTTAAAGGATTAAAATTCGGAAAAAGGACTAAAAGTGACTTCATTTTTTTCACAGCAGTTTCTCCAAAATCCTGAAAGTTGGTTAGGCCATTACATTTTATCCTCTGGCCTCCTGCACTGTGTTCCTTAAAAACCTTTGCAGTTATAGAACGACCGCCCTGGTGAATATTTCACGGTTCATACCCACCTTGTAAGTGACCACTCTTTACAATACATATGGCGTGCTGTCCTCTAACGGAAGATGGTTCTGAACTTCTTCGGTAAAACTTACTCACTACCACTCTTCCAGGGAGAGCATTTCTCCACTTTTTTCCAGCACAGTTTGGCTCTTACAACAAAGAACTCAGGAAGCAAGACTCTTCATCTTTTAATTAGACCAATTACTTCTTGTTTCTATATAAAACATTAAAATTTACTATACTTTCTTGCACATTTCCACAGATGAACTATAACTGTTTCATGAAGTATTTCCTTTTGGTTTGAACCTGTCACCCCCTCATTTCTTTTGTGTTAACCTAGTTTGTGCATTGGAAAAGGCAAAACAATTATTCATTCTCTCTTTCTGGATGACATATGGGTTCAAATAGATCTGTATTACCTATATTCTGTATTTATTTTGCAGGCTATTTTGATAGCCTCTGGTAAAACCTTAAACGAAAGAAACATTGATTATTTCTCCATTTTAGTTGACTTAAATTTTTTCCCAATCTTCTGCGCAAAGAAGAGTCAATAGTTTTATGTGAGGAGACATGCATCTCTCCATTAATTGCAAAACACATAGAAATGATAAAAACCATGAAACAAAAGTATAGTCGCAGTATCAATCATAAGCTGACAAATTACCAAAGATGCAGTTTGCTTGTTTAAAAGAAAAAAGAAGCTATAAATTGTTAAGTAAGTCTACTTGCTAAAGTCAAAGATACTTCGTACTACTGCGGGCAAGCCAAATGGAAACTACCCTTTGTGGAATATAAGTGTTCAAGAAAAAAAATAGTAGCCTCTGCTTTACAAATTCTTCTACAAAAAGATCTCATTTTCCATACCGCAAGTTAATATGCAATTATGACATATGTTTTCTTTCAATTTACATCAGTATTTCCACTGAGTGGTAAAAGTAACTTCTATCATCTAGCGAATGTCTATCCATGATGAAAAGCACTGCAAAACCAGCCAGGGAACCAAACGTCTCAACTCCTACGTTCCCGCAACTCCAAACAAATACCTTGGCAAGTAGTACCTCAAGGATACCCGTCAGACAATTCTGACTCCTCTGCTACTTTCTGCAGGGTCTTTTAGCTTAGTGCAGACGTTTTTGTCTTCCAATTTCCTTCCTTTTTTGTCAGCTCTGCTACAACACCTCCCACACCACACCGCGGCCTGCGCAGGGGCAAAAGAGCGTGCTCGCACCTCGGTGCAGCCAGCCACGGGCCTTCCCGGCCGAAACCAAAGCAACCGTGCTTGTCCAGGCCTGGAGCAGGTTCAGTTTTGGAATACCGCGCACCCACAGAAGGAATAATGCCAAGAGTGTGCTTGGTACTTAACACACACAAGCTTTATTTTTAAGCACAACAGCTGCAGAACCTCAACATATTTTCACTGGTGAAAAAACAGACTTAACAGTATAGTTACTCGATCTGTTGCGGTATATCAAATAGTGCCATTTTTCCCTAACTTACATTTAATTTCTATATTTGTGCCTTTTCTTCTTATACTTACTTGTGGTTTTCCCCTATAGGTGACATGTTAAGAGAACGAATGTCAACAATCAGCAAAACGCTTTATGATATATAAGAAATTAAAGCAAATTTAATTGTCTTTTTTTTTAAGTGTCAACTTGGAAAAAATATAGATTACATAATACTTATGATTTCATAATAGTGTAATTATGAGAAAATAATACTAAAATCATAACAGCAGTGTTCAACTACAAGTGAAGCAGGCTCTCTCGGAAGCCTCCCCGTGTATCCAGTGTTAGACCCCAACCCGCATGACAGTTCCTGCTGTTGTGTCCATGAGACACAAATGGGAGCCTCCTCGAAAATTCCCAGGAACACACACATCTGAGAACGCAGGCTAGATCAATTAATATGGTCGGGAAATCGCTTCTTACTGAGATAATATCCTGCTTTTTATTAGTAATGTCTCTAAGGGCTTTCATTTTGACTCTTCCCAAGTAACAAATCGCGTGTTTCAAAACTTGCAAACAAATGTAGTTTGGAGATCTTCCTAGAAATATTGTTACTTTTTCCATCTACAAAACAGTATACGCTCAAAGTACCTGCAAACATCTACGGATCCACGTTCTTCATTAGACAGAGAAGTGCAAACTGTAGTCAATTACTCTGTTACAAATGTGATATTTACTGCTTCCATTTCTAACAGTCTGTCACAAACTGAGTCAGCCATCTTCCTTCTGGTCTTTGACTTTCTAATGTAATAGAAATTACTTTCGTCGGTAAGTAAAATCAGGAAAAACCATGATACCAAATTAAATTATCTTTGCAGTCTAACATACTTTGAGCGCTTTATTTCATTTTTTCTGGAATACAAAAGACTGGATGGCCATGTTTCTTTTTTCTTAAAACTATCAACTCAATGGGAATTGATGACAGCTACCATTCAAATGTCGCCTTTATGTTCTGAACAATATGAATCTAGTAAAAGGTCGTGTATGAGAAAACTTCCTCATTTACACTTCAGTATTATTCATAGTTTGTTAAAACAAAGGGAAAAATGGGGAAAACCGCAGCATCTACAAGTGATCACATTTTATTTTTTTTAATTGTTAAACTTCAGCAGATTAAATGCTTTCCTATGAGGAAATGCTGTGCTCAGTCCAGCTTGTATTCTGAAACAGAAATTTTTTCTTTAGAACTTATTATCAGAGTGATTCAGTAGTTTGGCACTGGTTGCAGAGCTTTTCATTTCAACTACTGTTTGATTTTCCATGAAAGAATGTCTAGTGTTTCCAGCGTCTGTAAGGCAGATAAATACCCTTATTCCATAAAAACGCCATGTAACATCATCCAGACTTGTAAGTAGCATCAAAATATCAAGACTAATAATTGACAGAAACCAGAACTGTTTCCAGACCTTCATTCATCAAGCGGGTTATTTTTCGGCAGAGCAGTTCCCGGATCCCGTTAAGCGCACAAGCCTTGCTGCAGGACCAAGGAGAAGAGCACCCAGGTGGGAACCAGCTACCTGGGGACGTCTAAAACTGGCATTCCCACACCGAGATGTATGCATCTGGACCCTAAAGTAGAACAAAGTCAACTTAGGCAACACAAACCAAGGGTGAAAAATAAGATCTGTCTCTTCAGGGTACTGTTTTGCCTCTCCGCTCATGCCAGAGCACCGCTCTCGCATGCACAAAACCCAGGATAAGGCTGACGGTCACGGGGACGCACGTACGTGCACAGCTGGCCCTACAGATCTTGTTGCACGTGATCTGTTAACACTGCAAGCTGGGAATTGCACTTCAGTATTGAGATGTCGCTAATAAATGCCAGAGACTGAAGACTTGAACTGCAAAGTGAAACGGTATATTTTGTGGCAGTTTCTAAGCCAACTGCCAAAAATATGCAAAAAAGCATGATGAAACAGGTGAAAGGTAATTCATGCATGATAATAAATAATTATTATTTTATATATTTACAGAGAAATACCGAAGAATGAAGACGAGCTACAGAGGCTGAAGAATAGCTTTTCTACACTCAGTCAGCTTAAATAGTCTAGTTCAACTCGGGAAGAGCCAACAGAGCTAAAACCAAAATATGCGGTCCACACGGACCGGTTGTGAGCACGAAAGGAATATCTCATGTTATTAAAATGTGATGGGCAGTCTCCAAGACAGATCCGTGCAGTTGATGTCAGACTCATCGCTTTATGTAAACCACATTTGTAAACAGTGCTAGAGAATGAAAAAGTACTTAGTTTGCCTTACAATAACAAACATCTACAAGATCAGCTTAAAAAAGAGATTGCAATGATGTAAGCATTAGCCACATATGGCAGCAGATGCTTGCTTGCTCAGACACAAAAAGTAATGCAGACATAGACATTTCCAATGAAGAAATCAAGGCAGCATTTTATATCACTGACATGATAATGTTAAATATAAAACACTATCCAATTTGTTTTCATTTGCATATTTCAGCATAGTGAAAGACAGCATTCTGAACCGCAGTGTGCTGCGTACACTCCTATCCTTTGCCTCAGAAATGAATCTCCACTACTCGTACAAGTTACATCTGGATTTTAAGGCAAGGTAGAATTCTAATTCTCAACTAATTCTTTCATTGGTGGAAATAGTTGTCACTGAAAAGGTCTGAGCAAACAGTTTGACCTGCCATAATCTTTCAGTTATTTAAATGTGTCATATTTTGTAGGAAAAAATATACATACATTTGCTTGCAAAGAAAATACCCTTGGACTACTTTCTATTTGAGTAGCTCTTTTCATAAAGACCCCAACATCGCGGATTAAACAATTGTGACAGACACATTTTTCTATCAGGCTACTGAAAAGCAAAATCTCACTATTAATGAAACAGCAGAAGCAATAAGCTCTCGTCATTTTTTCTTTTGCCAGCACCTTCAGCTACATCACCGCAAACCACCAGCTTTACAACCCAGCTGAGAAAGCAGCATTTGACCCTCCCTCAAACAGCTGCAGCCTTCCGCAGCTGCTGCGCGGGCGCGCTGCACACTGACCCTGCAAAGCCACCTCCGTACCTCGCAGCAGCCCAGCTGCCTGCACACTCCGGGCTTCATTCAGAACTCCACCGCTGCCCTACTGTGCTGGCTCCTGTACCGGCTTTGGGTCCAAAAAGTGAAGTACACTGGAAACAGTGATCCTAGAGAGGAATTCTCCAAGAGTAGTTAGTTTTTAGTAAATTGGAAATAAGCTGCAGATGTTTAAAAGAACAAGCTCATAAACTAGATTGGGAACCACTGGCCTACGTCAGTTTTTAGTATTCCTCTCCACAACTAACATCTGACGTTCAGAATCTGGTAGTCAACAGACCTGAAAAGGTGACTTCTGGGTATTTTATTTTAGAATCCAATTACATTCACAATCAAAATACTAAATCCGTGTCCTGAGATACTAAGGAGTTTCATGACAAGAACAGTGTGTCAGTGTAAGCAATACTGATTTCTACCATAGCGATACCATCCGTTGTACAAAATAATCCTTGGTAAGGCAAGATGGTGACGTTTCTTCCAGATCCCACCACTCTGCGTGTCAGCTTCATTATGTAGTACGGCTACGACAAACTTCAGATACGCAGGAATGTGTTCCTACCAACATTACCACCTAAATGAGAAATAATAGTGAAAAAGAAGTATTTATGCAAAATCAAGATGTTGGCTAAACATCAGGAACAAGGAGCACTGCTGTAAAACTAGAATCCGCTGGAATTGCTGATTCAGCTATTGAAAGGAGAGGTGAAAAATAAGAAACCAGCACATTTCTATCACAAGCCTCAGGCTCTGCTCACTTCTATTAAAGAGCCAAGAAAGTTTTGGAGGTTTTTTAAACAGCAATTGAATACAAATTTGCTCAAGCAAATGCATCCAAACCAAGCTATTCAAAACACAGGGGAGTGTTTGCTTAGGAAGCTTCGGTTTCTAAACGCAGGCAAGAGAATGCAGATATATGCAATTTGATATTTCAAAGAAGTTTAAAACCATCCTTCAGATTTTTATGTGGGAATGTGATTGCTTTTGAAACTGTAATTTTATTCCTTGGGAAAAGTGATTAGGAGAATTTTTTTCACCATTCATCTATGCTACTGGAACTGGAATACATGCAGAAACAATGCAGCAGGTAACACAAGTCTTATCTTGTTTGATAAGATAGCACCAAAGTTTTAACTTTTGGCACAGTATCTTTTTCTCCCTTCAGAAAGTAATAGTAGACCAAATAATTAATACGCAACTTAAACCGGCATTTTGCAAACAGCACCACATTACATCTCTACTAAAAATAATAAAATAAAATTTCCAGGCTGTTTCCGCAGCAAGACCAGACTCTTAACAGAGAAAGGAGCTAATTAAAGAAACAGATGGAGTCAGATGTGCACGGAACCGGGTAGATAAAATGTGCTGTAAGTTTAAAGACACAAACGGTTACATTGACTATGGAACTTGCTTGGGCTAACTCAATTAGTCACACATTTCCACAGTATGCATAAACAGGCAGACTAGAAAAGGCAAACAAAGAATATCCCAGGTTCTAAATATTGTGATGTGCACGTCAATATAACAGGGCAAGTTCTCAAAGACTTTGTTTCAAGCTCACAAGTTCAATCCTTGTCATAGAATAGTGCAAATACTGTCTCTGTTTGAAACAGAAGATAAGCTTCATTTCTTATACACAAGAGAAATAAATCCACTAGACTGGCTGATAAAATCTGATCTACCTTTTCTGTTCTCAAACCATCTTCCCCAGCCACATAGCTGTCTACTGAAAGCAAGAGGGAGAATGTATACGTAAATACAGACCAAAATCCTAATTTTGTAACTTTAGAAATGTTTGGCAGCATGCTGATCACTGTTGGTTTACTTTGCCACTGGCTAAGGTTTCACACTTTCAGTGAAGTCACAGTTTCCAGAGAATAAAGGCTAATGAAATTGTAAATCGGAGTGATTCCACAGCAGGAATGACCAGAAATGGACCTCACTGTACTTCCAGTGGCCTGATGTCAACTATTATTAAACTACAGGTTTTACAAAGTCTTCCACTAGACGTCTAGAGTTAAGCCAGAAGTTTTGGCCGTCCTACAGGCAGTGATGAAAAACATATGAGTGGTAACAAGTCATCTTAATATCATTCTTCAGTACTAAGATGGGCTAATCTGAAGCAGCACTTTGCTCTGGTATCACCCACGGTGCCAGGAGGATCAAGAAGACTGGAAGTGGAATTTTTCTTTATATTTACCTTCCATTTCACAGCCTAACTTCTTTTTTTCCTCTCTCTTTTTTTTTTTTTAAATGAAATAACTGGACATAAAGATCTCAGGTGGATTATCACAGTGCTTCCGGAAGAGCTATCGAACTTGCAAGGTATGTCCAGTTTGAATACCTGTTCTATTTAAATAGCAGTAAAGAATTAAGCAACTCACTATGTACAGATCAAGAATGTCAGGTAATTTACAGTTAGAAGTACAACTTTTTTAATGGAACATTTGAAAATCTACTTTGCAGTTGAAATAATTCTGTATTTCCTACATCTAAGCTGCAAAGCAAAAAACAGCTACAGTGAATTATTTAACTATTAAAGAAAGACTTGCCAGAAAGACTTAACAACTGACAATGATCTTTTCCCTCAGTTACTACAATCTACGATAATCTATCCTACAGTTATAACAGTTCTCAAAGTTATAACTGGATGTTAGCTTTCTGTAATTTGCTATTCAAGGTTGGTTTATTTTTAGTAGATATCAGCAAAGGAACTAAAAACGCCACATGAAAGACTGAGCTGCAGACAAGCTACAGCCTAGCACCCCTCACAGCTCACATTCACCGACACGCAGGAGTCAAGCAGTGTTTCCCCTGTGAAGTAAATACTCTCCAAACATGAAATATTTTGTAAACATGCTATTCATTATTATACCACATAACTTCAATATCGGATTGTTTCTCAAGGCAGAATCATTTCTTCAGAAATCTGACTGACCAAAAGTCTTCCTCCTGTTTTTCTGCAGCAATTTAAGTATATCAGGAGAGTAGACAAGAGGGTTAAACACAAACTCCTTTTATTTCTGGAATGGGACAATGACTAATAGAACCAGAACTATTTTTAAATATAGCTTTCAAAACAGCTATGGTCTTGCCTTTCTTTGGACAAAGTCTGTGCACAGGGCAATGATTTGTGTTATTAATGAACACAGGGATTTTTCTTTGCTTCCGTAAAGACCACCGCTGTGCCATTTAAACATTTCCTTTTCAGAAACAATGCCATAGGAAATTTGCCTCTGTACACCGGTAACAGAAGTGATTTCTAAATATAATTTAGAGTCTTTTTAAGTCTTAAAGCCTGACCTGTTAACTCTTTCAGTGTCATAACTGGGAAGACAACAAAGAGCACATACTACAGAACTGGCATGCAACTGCCAAGGAATCTCGACTTTTTTCTTTTTTTTTTTAGCAACGCACACAGCCCATACTAACAATATAACTTCTGTCCTCACAGGAAGTGTTTTTCTTCCCATAATTCATGTTTGGAATTTTCATGTCACAGAACTGTTACACACTTAGGTGGGAATTTCCCACACAATCTCTCGAAGTTTTAAATCATTTTCAGATACTATGACATCACCTGGATTTAACTAGTTGCAAGTGATAAATATTATCAGTACAGTGATTTTAGGATTGCTACATACTTCAGGAAAGACAAGTCAGCCTTACAGCAGCTCTACACGTAAAGTGTACTCTCCACATTCGATTGCTTACTTTGGGGTGGCCAGCGTTCCAGTGAAAAGGTGCTGCTCAAAAGCTACTTCTGCTGAAGGAAAGGGGGATTGCCACAAAGGGAGTGTAATGAAGTATGTGGGTCCCCCTTGAATCTGCGATACGCATTCTCAAACCCATCTTCAGTGTTCCAGTCTGTAAAAATGAGAATGGACAAGGCCAGGCTTTGCCCAAGGAACAACCATCCTTTCAGGGGATTATTCAGCAGAACACCTGAGCCTGTCCTAACAGCTTGCGTAAGCCTGGAATGGCCGTCCCACCCGGTCTCCTTCCCTCTCCTCCCAGGGAGCGTTCTGCCCCCCACACCAGGCTGTTCCGCCCACTCCTTTGTGCTGGCTCTGCTACTCAGACTGATTCAGTTTGTTCACCCGGAAAGAATGCGTTGGGTTTTCTTTCTTGCTCACATTAGTTTCCTGCTGGTTTAGTAAGTTCCAGCAGCTCAGTGGAGAGCCTGAGTGGAAGAGCTGGTACGAGAGAAGTGGGACCCGTACGTACTTCCAACACCGGGACGTTCAGTACAGGACCCGGGAGCAGAACCAGCCTCAAGTGGCAGCAGTGGGCCATAGTACAGCTGTATTCATGAACTGTACTTTCTGAAAAATTAGATGTTTCATAAAATGATAATCATAAAATAATCAAAATATTTCCAGAAAGATCACTAGGATCTTGGATTTTAGGCTTTCATTTTCTTGTAATTCTCTTATTCTTCAAGTTTAAACATGCAGGAAGTTTGTATAAGTTCTTTGAGATGAGCTGCAGCGTCAAAGCATTTCTAGAGGCATATCGACATCTATTTACTGGGAAACTCAAAACCTCAGCTAGGAAAAAAAAAATTAAAACCTCCAAAAAATCTAGTTCTTTGGCAGTTCTTTGGCCAAGGCAAACCTGGAGCCAAACTTGATTACCACCCATAACTACAAAGCTAATTAGCAGTATGGATTTCCTAGTGGCAAAATGGAAAGATGAAGCAAGATCTTTTTCTCTTTCCTAAAAAAAAAAATTTCTATCACAACTCAGGCTCTCTTCTGTAAAGGGACTTGTTTTAAAGAGATTTAACTCACAGGACCAATATATGTCATCAATGACATATTTCAATGTTACTTTTCTAGAACTGCCTGTGAACAACGTGTGTTTTTCAAGAATTCAAATTGACCACTACTCCAGTCACAGCCTCAAACTTTTCACAGTTTGAAATCATAATTAGTTTTTGTAATATCTGAAGGGAAATATGCAATCCATTTGCTACAGGTGCAAGCGTAGAAACAGATTGTACAATTGTACACTTGTTTCATAAGACAGCTTCCCAGCACCTGACCCAGAAGAGCGTTTCAGGAGGATAATCTTTCAGAGATAGTAAAACTATACATCCAGTGCCTATCACAAATAAAAATCAGCAGGGACTTAAAAACTAGATGTCCCAAGACATGATATGTGCTACAACGCTTGATATCCTACATGCAGAAATTGTACAGCACCTGAATAAAGCACAGAGCACAGCACTTCGTACCTGAGCAGCCAGGGAAGAAACCACCTGTGAAAACTCATCCATTAAAGCCCTTGTCCAAGAAGGAGGAGAACTCGGAAGTCTGAAAGGCTTTAAACTCATCTCCCAAACAATGGTATGACTAACGTATCGAACATTTTAACTGGTTTGCTGAAGCTGAAATACAAGGTTGAAAGGGCCAGAGATCCCAAAGGTGTACAGCCAGACGTGACCGCAGTTCTCTCCAACAAACAAATGTAGGTTCCACATCTTGTAATTTAAATACTGTTTATGTAATTTATGTAATTTAAATACAGTTACACTAGCAGCAATGTATGCAATACACAGCATTTCAATGCTGTGAAGAACCATACACAAGAAACATCAAAGTGACCTTGTCTAGAAAAAAGCAACACAAACAAAAGCTCAGAATTCTGAATAAACCAAGTCAAAACCCTTGTACAAACCAGTGCACTCCATTTCCTGTGACTGACGACCCATGACAAGATCCCTACAGACATTTTTCAGCTATAAACAGAGCAGCAAGCATTTAATTAGGTGACCAAACGAGAATTGACATCGATTTAGCATTTCCCTGAAGAGGTCTGTGACAGTCTAAATAGAAACATGTTCATGAACGGGATATGCCTACTAAAACGTACAACAGCTGCCCCTGGCTCGCAGAGCGCGCAGACCCAGACGCCTCTGGAACCCAGCCTCCGAGAGGGCACAACGGAGAGCCGGGGGCTGAATTCACAGCCCCCTCTCACAGCGGGGGCAACATCGGGTGGCATTCGCACCATCTCCATTTTCCCTTGTGTCTAGTTTCATCGGAGTGTTTGGTCAATAAGATAATCTTTAGAATAAAAGTGGAGGATCTTGAAAATGTCTAAGGGTTTTGACCTACAGCTCATCGTTAGTCAGGTAACACGGTATGCCGTAGGACTGGACTCCAGGTTTACCCAGCCAGGTGTGGCTAACTCTGGTAAAATTAAGAGAAGCTGAAAACTGAATGAATAACTGTAATGAGACAGAGTCTGCCATATTTTTCTAAAGACAAATTTACTTTTTAAGTCCTTTGTAACTCGTCTTTTCTTCTCAATAACATCAGAAAAAAAGTAATCGTAGCTATCTGACGTGGGGTTTTCTGCGTTGAAGGTACCCTAGCTGATCCAACACTTTCTTTCAGACTGAAGGACCCATGATTACTCAAGGAAGACACTTTCAAGTGTCAGATCACGTAGGACGCTGATGGGTTTTATGCCATTGCATTCAAGCATCGCACGCTGTGAGCTCCTTGCGGCTGTCTGCCTAGCTGTCACCTACAGGCCCTGCGACAACAAAGCTAGGTTGAAAAACAATGTCTATTGAAAAAATAGGCAGATGGTCTCCAGCTTTCTTCTGGATGTAATTTAAGTTACTGATTTCAAACGACACAGATTCACAACCTGGAAGCCCTTGTCAGAGACAAGAGTCTTCATCAAATAAAAGTCACATACAAATGTGCTTGCAGTAAAATACAGAGGTGAACTTCTGCCAACAGCAATAATGCACGAATAACCAGAAGTTGGGAAACACTCTTGTCAGGACTGAACACTCAGTCTATTCCACATTAGAATGAGAAATGTTAAACTAGAAGAGTGTAGGGAGTAGAATAACAAGTGTTTACGGAGCATCCTGATGATTTTATGTATTGCTAAAAGTATTTCCCAATTTTCTAGACACAAGCAACGCGCATATGCCAATGCATCCCATTAAAAATATTTTTTCATTAAGAAATAATAAAACAAATACAATTCTAAGTTCTGGTAAAATTTGCCACAAAAATTACACCTCAGAGCCAGAAGCAAATGATGATACTATTTTCTAAACTCAGCTAAAAGCTTTGATGTGGCATTCAAGTCTGAGGAAATAATATTTTAATAGTATTTATGATTTTACACAATTTTAATAATATAAATATTAAATAATATTTTCAATAGTCTTACTCTTTCATATACTAATTAAAACGAAATAGTCACAACAGACCTTTTTTCAAGACCAGAGACTGTAGCAGAGCGTGAAATAAATAGGCCGATATCTTTATTTGCTGTTTTACATTCACTGATTCCTGTGCTTGGTTTTTTGCCTGTTTGTTTACTTTCCTCTTCAAGATTGGCTAACGTGATTAAGACGATATGAAAGAATACACGCTCCTTCTCTTCTTGGCTTTGTGCTCTGCCAAACCTCTCATTGGTCCTTCATATTTTACACTAAAGAATATGATGCTCCAAGATATAGAAGATGGTGATGATGACGACGAAGATGACAATTCTCTGTTTCCAACTGCTGAACCAATTATACCACTAATTCCTTTCGACCTCTTCCCAATATGTCCCTTCGGATGCCAGTGCTATGTGAGAGTTGTGCATTGCTCTGACCTAGGTAAGAATGAATTTGTGTGTCTATTCTCCACTAGCCTCCCCTGTGCAGGATTTGCCTTTTACAAGATTAATTCTGCAGCTCCATAAATTGCACACAGTCACATATAATTGCACACATTCACATATTCCTTTACAAATAATTTCCAAAAGGAACTTACATTTTTTCAAACAGGCTTGCAAACCACATCTAATTCACGTGCAGCAACTAATTTGTGTCCAGCACTTTTCACAACATAAGTGTTTTCCCAGTTTACATGCAATCAGTTTAGAAAATTAATAAACTGCTATCGCCAGCTTCCATTAGCAATGACTTCTACTGACAATAGCACAGAATGGAAAGGCAGTTAGAATACGTAACAAATAACTGTAAAACTGTTTAACTATTTAAACTACTTACTGGGGTTAATAAGTACATCTAATCTGCACAGCTTTTTATCCACTAAGAAAAATCACAGAATGTGAAAATGGGAAAATATTTACCTTTTAAGATGACACTTTCTCCTGTTTCGTTTACTTCCATGAAGTTATTTCCAAATGGATGAGCACAAAAGTTTGCTGTATCTCCTGTTTGCATTAGACAAGCTATGAGGCCCCTCTCGCAAAAATGACCATGGCTAAAGGACACAACCAGAACGCCACAGGTCAAGAAAACATCACATAGGAAAGAGAGGCCATAAATAAACCGCAAGGAAGTCGAACACGAGGGCGTAAATGGGATACAAAGCGTTTGCTCAGCACTGCCGTTAAAGTGCACGTCACTCGTCACGGGCAGCTACTCTCACTGATGCATACGGCTCCCTAAATACGAACTCGTCATTAATCGTGCCCATTTGAACGAGTGCCATTGCCGTTCTCCCATGATTTAAGGTCAAAGGACTATGCTCCTGCCACTGCCACAGTGACATCTGTTCTCATCACAGCTCCGCCACCATCCTAAACTTAATCCTAGACTCTCCATGGTTTAGAAACCTTGAGTCAAGGTGTATATTGCTGGTTTTCTTCAAATGTGTCATTATTAAGGAATCGAAAGAAACTTCTGCTGACAGCAATAAGCTGTGGTTATTACATCTGGTGTAGAGCCTGCAAACCTCTTGACTTGAGTTGACACATAGAAAAAAAAAACCCTATTAATAGACTTCATCTCTAAAAAAATGCTACCTATTAGTTATGGAATAATCTTTAATAAACTGGAGCAGCATTTAGCATTGACGCATCAGCATTGCCACTGACAAGAAAGTTCCAGTCCCTCGCTAGTCTCCTCTGCTGACTGAGGATCTCAGACAGCACGAACCGAAGTGATTCTGTAACCGAACAATTAACGGTACTGAGGAATTTATACAACTGCTAATTAAGTACTGGCAGCTGGAAGACCATATTTGGTCCACTTTGCTGAGGAAGACATTCCTCAGCCTGGAGGTGAAGCAGATGGCCATAGAGGCAACCGCGCCTGCGGAGCGGACAGGGCAGTGCCGCGGCAGAAGGGCACGTGCCAGCACCGGCCAGAAATCCCTGTGCGCCACCACTGCAGCCCTGCTCCTCCACGCAGGGCCACAGCCCTGCTCCTCGAGGGCCGCTGCCTCCCGGGACCTAAGCGTGTCCCTGGAGAGGAACCTGTGCTCTGAGGCTGCTCATTTCCCAGACGAGAAGAGTCTGCAACCCATTTGTGCTTTTCAGGGCGAGGGGCAGAAGCAGCTCCTCCTGAAACTATCCATGTATTTTTGTCGTATGTTCCTGCATCATGAGTTCCTCTCGTTATCAACTATTCCTTTCTGTCTTTTGCTTTATGTTTGTTTATTTTCTTTCCAGTTATGATCCTCAATGATCTTACTGTGTTTTGTTTCTGTTTCTGTCATATACTAAAATAGGTTTGACATCAATACCTCGCAACATTCCACCAGATACTCGTATGATTGACCTTCAAAACAACAAAATTAAAGAGGTCAAGGAAAATGATCTCCAGGGACTCACGTCACTTTATGTAAGCTTGCTGTTTTCCAAGTTTGAAATCTTATTTAGTGATCTGAAATATTCCGATACTTTTAAAATACGAATGCTATTTTTCTTTTCCAAGAGTACGCACAAAAATACAGTCTAACATCTGAATATCTGACTGCTCCCACACAGTAAGAAGCAAATTGCTTTGAGCTGTAAGAACTATGCTACTTTCTACAACATCCAGAAAACATACCGTGTGTCTCTTGCCGTAAAGATCCCCAAGATGTATTCAGTCCTTGGCATACAGAGAAACACTCCCTACATTTTAAAAGCTGGAAGACAAGTGCGCCTTTTTTATCTTCTTAGCTGTAAAACAGCATACAGAACTTAATCTCACAGGAGAAGCAGAATGATATTTTCTGAGGGTATTTTCAAAAGCACACAGCATACAACTAACACGTACACCACGGGAACTAATTATACAAATCTAATTGACCTGAGCAGAAAACAGAGCAACCCTAAACTCCTGAAAAAGCCATATGCCTTACTACTGCTTCTAACATGCTCAGGTACGCACACAGGGACAGGCCTTAAAATGCGTTCCACCGGCAACTGATAAATCTAGGTACTTACGGTACATGATAATCTCTTTTTCTGAGTCTCAGAGGCCTGGAAAGGTAGAATAAATCTGTTTTGAAATACTTATGGACATAAGATGTCACCCTAGATCCAGTACCAACGAATATTGCCAATTTTAAAATTTTCATTGTACAAATGACAAATCTGTCCCAAAACGTACAGAGAACTAACAACATTCTATTGCACATTAGAAAGACACAAAGCACACATTAAACTAACACAGAACAAATCCTTCTCAGCCATATTTGGTTTCTGGGCAAGAACTGAAAGTTTACCGGATCTAAGTATTTATGAATGAGCTTGTTAATTACAATGGGTCAAGCTAGCATAGAAAAAATAGGAACCATATAAATTCGTTCCAATTCCCCTTAAGTCTCTTGTGTCTGAGTACAGAACGGTGATGCCTGCAAGTCAGGGATAAACGCACAGACTGTGGCTTATGTTCAGTGTCACCTATACCACCTGGACAGGCTGGAGAGGTGGGCCCGTGCCAACCTCATGCAGTTCAACCAGGCCAAGTGCAAGGTCCTGCACCTGGGTCGTGGCAATCCCAGGCACAAACACAGGCTGGGCGGAGAATGGATGGAGAGCAGCCCTGAGGAGAAGGACTTGGGAGTGCTGGTGGACGAGAAGCTCAACATGAGCCGGCAATGCGCCCTTGCAGCCCAGAAGGCCAACCGCATCCTGGGCTGCATC
>JAAGAY010145941.1:79209-98006 GCA_011801015.1 Ardeotis arabs
CCTCTGTGCCTGGCAAGGTCATGGAGCAGATTCTCCTGGAAACCATGCTAAGGCACATGGAGAGCAAGGAGGTGGTGGGTGACAGCCAACACGGCTTCACCAAGGGCAGATCGTGCCTGACCAACTTGGTGGCCTTTTATGATGGGGTGACAGCATCGGTGGACAAGGGACAAGCAATGGATGTCATCTACCTGGACTTGTGCAAAGCTTTTGACACTGTCCTGCACAACATCCTTCTCTCCAAACTAGAGAGGCATGGGTTTGATGGATGGACCACGCGGTGGACAAGGAGCTGGCTGGATGGCCGCACTCAGAGAGTGGTGGTCAATGACTCAATGTCCAAGTGGAGACCTGTCACGAGTGGAGTCCCTCAGGGGTCCGTGTTGGGCCCGGCCCTGTTCAACATCTTTGTCGGCGACATGGACAGTGGGATAGAGTGCACCCTCAGCAAGTTCGCTGATGACACCAAGCTGTGTGGTGCCATCGACACTCTGGAGGGGAGGGATGCCATCCAGAGGGACCTGGACAGGCTGGAGAGGTGGGCCCATGCCAACCTCATGCAGTTCAACCACACCAAGTGCAAGGTCCTGCACCTGGGTCGTGCCAATCCCAGGCACAAACACAGGCTGGGCAGAGAATGGATGGAGAGCAGCCCTGAGGAGAAGGACTTGGGAGTGCTGGTGGACGAGAAGCTCAACATGAGCTGGCAATGTGCCCTTGCAGCCCAGAAGGCCAACGGCATCCCGGGCTGCATCAAGAGGAGTGTGGCCAGCAGGTCGAGGGAGGGGATTCTGCCCCTCTACTCTGCCCTGATGAGACCCCACCTGGAGTACTGTGTCCAGCTCTGGAGCCCCCAACATCAGAAGGATGTGGAGCTGTAGGAGAGGGTCCAGAGGAGGCCACGAAGATGATGAGAGAGCTGGAGCACCTGTCAGGCCAGGCTGGGAGAGCTGGGGCTGGTCAGCCTGGAGAAGAGGAGGCTCCGGGGAGACCTTATAGTGGTCTTCCAGTACCTAAAGGGGGCTGCAGGAAAGATGGGGAGAGACTCTTCAGCAGGGCCTGTTGTGACAGGACGAGGGGTAATGGTTTCAAAATATAAGGAGGCAGATTCAGACTGGATATAAGGAAAAAATTTTTTTATGCTGAGGGTGGTAGAACACTGGCCCAGGTTGCCCAGCGAGGCGGTGGATGCCCCATCCCTGGAAACATTCCAGGCCAGGTTGGCCGGGGCTGTGAGCAACCTGATCTGGTTGGAGATGTCCCTGCTCCTGGCAGGGGGGTTGGAGTGGGTGGGCTTTGAAAGTCCCTTCCCACCCAAACCAGTCTGTGATTCTATAAAAGATCTTACAGAAACAGATCTCCAACAACTGAGAATGTCACTGGAATGCATCAGCAATCACCACATTACCTGTTAGAGTCACTGCCTAATCAGAAAACTCTGAGCTGTTTTAATTTTTCTCATCAGTTAGTTTGTGGCAAGGCCTAACAAAATTTTTACTGAAAGCAAAGTTTACTTTGCGTACTAGTCTACTTAGCAAAGGCACAGATGGCAGCTCGGATTAGGAAGGAGCATCTCCTGTTTATTTCCTTAAGCTACCTCCATTTCTTCTGGTAAAAAAAAAAAAAGATTAATTCTGTTTTTCTTTACTTTTTTTTCACAATTCCAGAGAGAGGATGACTTACCAACAGTTCAAAGAAGTAAAAAAGGAACAAAAATGATTAGTCTAAACAAGGAAATGAAGAATCGTGATTTGACATGCAAAATAATCTCAAATAACTCATATTTTGTAGTAACTCCAATTTCTGTGATAACACAAAGTAACCCAGAACAAAAAACTGTGCCAAAAAAGGACTCATGTACTGTACAGTCAAAAGAGACACTGAAATTTACAGGACTTGAAAATGATGGTGAATAAGATCCAAATTCAAATTCATGTGAATATCAGTTTTATACAGACAATAACTTTCAAGACATTCAGGTTAAAAACCTGACTTCTATTTTGCATCACTATGCTGAAATATAGGATGAAATTCTGAGGTTTGAGAATTTGCCTGCATTAAGAAACAACACCAAAAAAGAATATAATATCCACACAGTCCCACAAAAGACATGGAGAGAGACATTTTGTTTTGCAAACCCTTCCCATTACCATTGGCACCTTGTCAGCTCTGACTAGTTTTTCTCTACCATCTCGTTGATGATCCAGCTTCCAGGTTCCTTTTTGCTTTTCACAAACAAGTAAAATGCCTAAAGTATATACAAAGTGTGGTATGATGGAAAAATAAAATATTTTAAATTCTTAACTGTTACATTATGTATCAAATTCATAATCGTAACATTCCTAATAGTGACATTTTCTTCACGTTGCTCTTCCCGTATCTCATAGGCACTGGCTTTGAACAACAATAAAATATCCAAAATCCATCCAAAAGCCTTCCAACCAACAAAAAAGCTACGACGACTGTATTTGTCCCATAACCAGCTAACTGAGATTCCAACAAATCTACCAAAAACGTTAGCAGAGCTCAGAATTCATGCTAATAAGGTTAAGAAAATCACCAAGGATGCATTTAAAGGAATGAAGTCTCTACATGTTTTAGGTAAGTTCAATTAAGTAGAAAAGAAAATGTCTTTATTAAAAACGTAACATACTATATATATAATTTTCATTCAAACAGTTCCCCAATGTGCAACTTCCTCTTAACGAGACATCCACGCTGTGGAAATCATTGTTCACACTTTCATTTCTAAGCCAGGTTCGCCTTTATTCTCTGAGAGCTGTGACTTTCAGTCCTCAGAACAGGTAATCAAGCTAAACATTAATTAATGCTTAGAACATCAGAAGTCATCAATCAAATGAAATCAGCTGGTTATAACTTAGCTTAGCATACACAAAATTCCTACACCATAAATACTTTTTTTCTTCTCCCTTGGACAGAAATGAGCGCAAATCCTCTTAACAACGACGGAATAGAGCCAGGGGCTTTTGAAGGAGTAAATGTCTATCATATGAGAATCGCAGAGGCGAAATTAACTTCAGTTCCTAAAGGTATGCTTTCTTTTCCCTTCTCTATTTGACCTATACCAGGATACTCCTAAATAAAATGCTTGAACATCTATATGATTATTAAAATGTTCATCAATTATGTTTTGTATTGTTCATTACTACCAAACCACCTCGTACCTTATTTTTCTTTTTGTACTTGGTATCTAATTCTGCATCTCCAAAGTGTGCATGAGCATCACCCAGGCTCGCTCCTGCCTCCTCCCCGTCAGCCCCTCCGCTCCTCGCCGTCACCCAGAGACACTTTTCAGGAGGAACTATGCGAGGAAAATACATCATAAGATGTCAGTTCCCATCTTTCACATCAGCCTCTCAAAAATCCTTACAAAGAAAGGATAAACCCCCTGATATTTGATCTGGGTCATAAGGGATGCAGAATTCCCACTTCCTTTAGGCATTTAAAATGAAAACTCCAAATTTCTTTACTTTGATTTTGAATGTTTCAAGCGACTCTGTAGCTGAAATATGCTCTGCAATATAACCACCCTCATGTAAAACCCAACACAGCATTTGACAGATCTTTTGATGGGGTTTTGCTAGGTAAAATTTAATACTAACATTTTAATTAAATTCAACATAACATACTATAAAATTAAATCACTCCTTCAGATAAAAAAAAATCAACTAGCGATTTGGATGTAGTAATAAATGGAAGGACTAATTTTACCAATCTCCACCCAGCAAGCAGCACGAAGGAACTCAGGGCAACACTCCACCTGCATTTTCTGTAGGTTGACAGAGTATTTAAGCACATTGTCATGATTTTCAACTGCACAAAACCACTAGCTAAGAGAAAAAGGGAGGGCATAAAGCATAATACCATATATTATATCCTCCATTATCTTACAGGGAAACTAAATGTTGGCCCCCAAGATATTTATTTTGGAATCATTCTGATAAAGAACTTCTTATTAAACTCAGTCTTTTCTTGTAGATGGATACCTATGCAAAAGCATCTCTGTAGAAGAGAACACTAAAAAAATCCCAAACACAAACAAAACCAATTAATCCCAGTTGTTAAGGTAATTTTAAGATCAGAAACTATCTGGCTGCTTATGGTAACACCCCCCAACACCAAAAAAAAGACATTCTTCTAGTACCATAATAATAGCACCTCCTATCACTTAGCACAGAAAAAGGTACAAAAAATGACGCCGATTTTGTCTTTGTTATAGAGAAATCTCCTAGCAGGAAACACAGCATGAGGTCCAAGATGTGGATTAAAACAAATCATAAACAAACAGGATTTCATGGTGAACACATTCTGCAGAAATGAAAACTAGGTTTGTAGGTCCTCCTATCTGCAAATGTGATCATGACGCAGAAAGATTTTTAAAATGTCACTTACAAAATGCACTTAAAATCTAAAATGAACAGACGGGTAGTGTTCCCTCGTGGGACCGTAACCGAGGCACAAGCAGCACCCAGCAGAATTGTACACCGGAATGGAAACTGGGAAAAAGCCCAAGCACACAAACGCCAAAGCACGTCACCCCACATAAAGGCAGACTGCGGAGCACACCACTTTTCTTCAGAGTCGCGCTGCTCCGACAAAGAGCAGCGGCAACGGCAGCGGCAGCCACACCAGTAACAAATCCACGTGGCTTGTCGTGCCAGGGTGCCAGATAGGTGTTAGTAGAACTGAGCCTAAGATCAGCAAATAGAAATTCCAACTTGTTACTATCTTTCTCTGCCTTCACTAAAAGGATTTTGTAAAAAAAAGATTCTCTATCTTCTGGCCCATTCCCTGGCAGTTCTGCGTTGGGACCATTCGGTCCCACGTGAGACAACATTCTGCGTGCCAGCAGCAGAACGGCAAAGCAAACAGCTCATTTTGCTTAGAGAAATCCAAAAGCCTTCCTCCCAGGTCATGCCAGGAGCTGGAACGGCACCATTGTTACACCGTTTGGAAGAAAACGCGCATCCAGAAAAAACTGTCACAGGTTCCGCAGGAGAAGGATTTTGACTACAAACGGTTAATTTTTTTTTAAGTTACTATTTTAAACTAAATGATGTTGAAGACTTTTTTTTTTTTTAAAAAAAGTAACATACTTGTATCTAACACCCATTTATTTGATGCAGACAACCACCCCAAGATTCTTCACCCAATCCGAAACACAAAGGAAAGAAGCTGTTTGGAACATAATAAAAATTCCAACAAAAATAAGTTGGTTTATTTTTCTCATACTGTGCCTTTGTTTTCCATCAGAATTACCTTCCAGCCTACTAGAACTTCATTTAGATGACAATAAGATCACAGCAATCGAACTTGAAGATTTCAACCGGTATAAAGACCTTCAAAGGTAAAATTCCCATGACGAATGTTTTTGTTTGATAAAAGGTCAGACGTGGCAAGATCTCTTATTTGATACTCCTCTTGTTAATGAGAGAAAAGAGAATTAAAAATTTTAAGTGTTTTAGTTAAAACTGCCTTAAATAAGACCAAACTTAAAAAAAAAAAAACCAACCACACTACAAAAAACAAATTCTTACCTCGTGGCACCTGGGTGTTGTGTAATATAGCGTGGCTTTTACATAATATCTCTTACTGTGTCAGCGGCAATACGCCTCGGTTAAGCCTTACACGTATTTCTCATACCTGGGAAACACAACCCTTTGTGCTCACGTTATTTACGAGCAGCGGTCAGTATTTTTCTCGAGCCTGCTGCCTGTCCGGCCCGGGCATGTCAACTCCTTGGTCACTCACCTCACAAATCACCCCCAAAACGAGCAGCAACGCCTTCTGATTTTTGGTTTAGGACCAGAATGCCGTTCTTGCAACTAAATTCATAGGATTTAGCAGTCACAATAGCTTTTGAATTCCAGAGAAGGCCTAAGTGTACTGGCAGGAGACACGCCATAAACACCCTACAGAAAAATACAGAAGGATGGCAGGGAAAGGGAAATCGGAGTCCCGGCTACACAAACAGATGGGAAACTGGTAACTTATAACAGAAGATAAATTCATCTCTTGAAAACTAGCCTGAGAGAAATACAGTAGCTGATAAAGGAAACAACTTGAAAACTGTTTTTGAAAGCGATGGGGTTTAAGAAAAAGAAAAAAATGCATGTTTCTGAGAAATGTATTGCTGGTGCGGGACAAGAGGAGGAAGTTCTCTCTCTAAGGTTCAGTGAAGTACGCTGAAAATATGGCTGAGCAGCACTGAATTTTGGATTTGGTATTCGAAACTACTACCACAGTGGAACTGCTGAATTGCATTTAGATACCAACTTCATTTTCTGAAGAAATCAAGAAAGAAAGGAGAAAGAGAGAATTGCAGGATTGCGTGGAAACTGAGCTGTGCCTCCAGCTCCTGAATCACCTTCCTCGCAATGCAGGCTGAGGTCTTACAGCAAAAACCTAACTAAGGTCTAAATCACGGAAAACGTGAAAGTAGGTGAAAAGGTAGTCCTGCTCACTTTTAAAATAGAAAGGTTTTGACTAAACTATATATATAACCGTTTCTTTACAAGACTTGCTCTTCTTTGGCTATTTATCAGAACAACATGTTTTGTTACTACCAGTACACTTTGTAGCTATACTCCGTGATAAAAGGACATGATTTATTTTACAAGCAGACTGGCTGATGTTTCTCATTTTAACTCTTGCTACTAAAAGTCAAAAATCTGCATGCAAAACGGGACAATTGCTCACATCAGGCTAGCTGCTGTCCTTTAAGTGGAGACTAAATGAAGAAAAAATATTTGTTACATCAGTAGTGGGTGTTTTTCCATCAGAGGTAAGATTTCATCATCTTTCACCAGCTCTTTTTTTCCCTATGTCTACTCCCGTGTATTCCAATCTTTAAAATAAAAAGTATAGAATCATAGACTCATGTATGCTCTTTGTGTGAATGCTGTTGTGAATCTCAACTAGTCTTTAATTAAATGTTCCTTGTACTATTTCTAGGCTAGGCCTTGGGAATAATAAAATCAAAGAAGTGGAGAACGGAAGTTTTGCCAACATACCGAGTATACGTGAAATCCATCTTGAAAAAAATAAGCTCAAGAAAGTTCCTCCTGGATTACCCGAACTTAAATATCTGCAGGTCATATACTGAACTTAATAGAACGCTCTGGTAGTTACGAGTTGTTAGACTTGCACGCTGCCACACTGATTAGGACATAATTAAAAAGCATAATTAAGTGTCACATATATTTTGATATGACCCTTATATTAGGAAAACCTGAAACATATATATGTGTGTGTATATATATGTATCTGTGTATGTATGTACTTAAAGAAATAAACAAGATAAAATAGCAGGAATACTTCCTAGAAAAAAAGGAAAACAACAGTTTGTTACAGATTTATTATAGTTTCCCTAGTAGCAAGCAAGAGTGGAAATTTTTCCATTCACACACTGAAGAGTTTTATATCCAAAGAAAATTATTTATGAGGCTGAAACTATGAGATAAGATTTCAAAATTTATATTTAGAACTAGACAAATTCTGCATTAAAATGTTTTCAAAACACATTTATATCCTGAATTCTGGAAGAGCAATTCAAATCAAATACGTTTTACAAGATGACATATACCTTAGGATACAGAGCAGAACCAAGATTAGGGAAACATGAAAAAATGTATAGACGACAGAGCACATGATAAACTATTTAGTAAAGGCTTTACCTCTGAATTTCATTTCTTTCCACTCCTCATCTCCCTTCCAATTAAAGGAAAATCTTTTGTGTTATATGATTCTTTAAAAAAAAAAAAAACTAAACAAAAAACTCCAAACATCAAATAATGTAAAATTAGATATACAAACAAAAGAATTCTTTTGTCAACGTACATAATTTTACTTGAACAAATTCTAAACTCTGCTATCACAAGCCCTTCTTTTTCACTGATTTAAGGTAGATCAGCAATAGCCTGCTCTGCTCCTATAACCACACCGGCAAATCTCTCCTATTACCAACTTTTTCACAGACTTACTTTTTAAAATTTATTAAATCACTGGAAATTTGCATTGCATTATAATCCTTACTCTAAGAGATAATTTGCATTATAATCCTTACTCTAAGAGATCATAAAATTGCATTTTAGGAGAATGTTCCATAAGAACAGAGTCCAATTATTCTGATAAAATATCATAACTTTTTCTTGCGAGAGCGACTGTGTCAGGAGGGTGACATTTTTTAAAGATTTAACACTAACTTTTAATTCCTGTTCCTATTAAGGTCTGCATCCAACTGATCTTATAGCAAACCTCAGTTATCTATACGGCAATGAATATTTGGATATTTTTCCCATTTACATATTAACTCTTACATTTTGACTGTTTCTTATTGCTGCAGGTAGTCTTCCTTCATTCTAATCATATTGCAAAACTGGGAGTGAACGATTTCTGTCCAACAGGACGAAGAAAGAAGAAAGCATTATACAGCGGCATAAGCCTCTTCAATAACCCTGTCAAGTACTGGGAGGTTCAGCCTTCAACTTTCCGTTGCATTTTAGCCAGAAACAGCGTGCAACTTGGAAATTTCCTCAAGTGATACCGAAGTCGGTCATTTCAAAAAGCAACTTGTCCGCTCTACGATACTTGAAATTTGCAGAAAAATGCCAATGTTACACTATTTAACCAGTTTACAAAGTATTTACTGTTTCAGAGATAACTAATTAGAAACAATATGTTAGTAGGATCCATTGTATTATTTGACAATGTTCAACCTACATTTGAATAACTTATACAAAGCCTTTATATCTTATGGAAGGGCTCTCGGAAGTGGAACTGGAAACCGTACTTGACGTTTCCTAGATGTTAAATTCTTTACCTAAATCACATAGTTTCGACATAATTTTTCTTTCAAAGAAATTCTAAAATCAAGTGGAAGTGACTTTTTCCGCAGTAAGGACCTTTTCCTCTGCCAAAAAGTGTTGCAAGAAAAGTTGCAAAAAGAGTGATCAGACTTCAAGGACAACTTCTTGTGCCATTTTTGATAATCAAAGATGCAATAAAAAGGTACGGCATTGTGAGGTCTTTTGTCTCTAAACTAGAACATATATTTATAACCGATTAAGTGAGATAAAGGTGGGTTTCATATTCAGAACTAACACACAAAAAACCTTGAAATGTTTTTGGTACTTTTTCTTGCAACTTTAAGAGGGTAATGTCCTTCAGCGTTTCGCAATCAATATCATTTGGTGCACTCTGAGCATTAAAAGTAGGATTTGAGACTTATATGCTTCAAGCTTAATAGGAAGGATTATTTAACTCCTTTTAGTCCAGCACAAACATTTTGCTTTATCTATAACAACTGTAATCATATTTTTCATGTATTTTTTCCTCTTTTACATTTTGTCATCACACAGGTTAAAAATCTCTCGTTAACGTGAGTATCTTAAAATTGCTGAATGCAAGCAGATAGCTGGAACTTCGCTGCCTTGACTCTTACGTAGGTCAGCGCAGAGAATTCTCAATACCAACAGTACTGTACAAAATGGATATTTGCTATATCTATTTAGTGTATATTTGCTATTGAGATTCAAAATAAATTAAATAAACTTAAAGAATACTTGCATTTGTCTACTTGATTACATGGTAGGTCATGTCAAAACTTTCAGAGATGATAATCAAACACCTTTCTGACTGTTCTCTAGATATTTTCTCTCTCCTTCCTTTTTGCAAATCTACACATCCTGCAGATCATTTATCATTCCTGTTCTTCACAAAGTTAGAAATTCAACGTTTTATTTGAAGCAGTTCCAGGAAAGGACACAGACTAGAGTAGAAGAAAATATTACACAGAAAATCAAGCAATTCCCAGTCTCTCCATCTTTCTACCACCTCCCTAAGTACCCTAAAAGCAATAAGCACCTAACACCTCATTGTTTTCATTTGCTTGGTCGCTTGTATTTAATATTTTGTTAGCACCAGTGTGCTGGTGAGACCCAAAACCACCCGGGTAGAGGAGGGAGAGTGGGCCAGGAGAGGCTTTTACTGAAGAACAGTTTTTGCAAACAGAAATTCTGTAAAGCACTTCAAGGCAGAATAAAAAGAAAACACTAAACAAAACACAAACCCCAAAAATCTGCAGATCACCAAGCATCTTTCTATTCCTGGCTTCTGAAGATGTTCCTAAGGAGTGCATTTCCTAGCAAATGACATGGGGAAAGCAGTGACCAGTACTGAAAACAGTCGTTAACGAGTACATTCTTCATCAGTTGGTCTAACTTATACCATGGACTTCTTTAGCTGCAGCTATGTCATCACGCGTGAAGATTTCTAAACCCAGACCAGGGTCAGAAGACAGGCCTGATGTACATGGAGAAAGAAAGGCAATACTTCAGTAGATTTTCCCACTAGAGACTTACTTACTACGCTCATAGGAAACACAGAAGTGTTGATGTACAGTTCAGACTGTACTTACACACACTTCCCGCAACTCTGCATTCCTGGCGAAGACACGGTTTGAGCCTCTCTGGATGTCATGCTCTAAACAAATCCAACATTAACAATGTGACAAGGCTACCGAGGGAAACAGCCAGCTCGACAAGATTTATGCGGAGCATGGAAGAATGTCAAATGGAGCAAGGGCAGAAATAAGTAACTGAGAATGAAACAGCACAGTAACACAGAGAATAACACGGCACCCAGACGAGTCATTTACCCCAGGGCAAATCATCAGTGCACCAGATCTTTACTTTCAGACTCAAGCTACTTCACGGTAACACCCAGGTGCACATTCACAGCCTGTGGGAAGCACCAGTCTTCTCCTACTGATAGGTGACCCTGCCGTATACGACCATAATCAGCTCATAACCCCACGCCAGAGAGACAAGGCATTGTCAATAACAACTAACTGTCCAAGAAGAAAGTGAAGGTTTGAAATAAATGCCCATTCTCATCTAGTTACAGCTAAAAAGCTGAAGTCCTTAATGCTCCACAAAAGGTCCAATACTTACAAAGTTTACTATCAAAAAGACAAAGGAAAGGCAAATGAAGGATGAGGCAGGAAGATCTATAGATGACCGGAAGGTATTTGAGTCAAAAAATATTTGAGGGACTTCAGGGGAAAAGAGTGGTCAAGTAGCAACATAACAGCAAAAAGAAGTTCAATCCTAAAGAAGGTTAAGAACGAAAAATGGAAGGAAAATTTCTAAATCTTTTATCTACTTTGTAGAACATCAGAATCATAGAATCACAGAATGGTTTGGGTGGGAAGGGACTGTTAAAAGCCCATCCAGTCCAACCCCCCTGCCAGGAGCAGGGACATCTCCAACCAGATCAGGTCGCTCAGAGCCCCGGCCAACCTGGCCTGGAATGTTTCCAGGGATGGGGCATCCGCCACCTCTCTGGGCAACCTGGGCCAGTGCTCCAACACCCTCAGTGGAAAACATTTTTTCCTAACATCTAATCTAAATCTCCCTCCCTCTCTTTTGAAACCATTACACCTCGTCCTATCACAACAGGGCCTGCTGAAGAGTCTCTCCCCACCTTTCCTGCAGCCCCTTTGGGCACTGGAAGGCCGCTCTGAGGTCTCCCTGGGGCCTCCTCTTCTCCAGGCTGAACAGCCCCAGCTCTCTCAGCCTGGCCTCACAGCAGAGGTGCTCCAGCCCTATCATCTTTGTGGCCTCCTCTGGACTCGCTCCAACAGGTCCATGTCCTTCTTACTCCTTACCCTGAGTAAGTGGGGTAAAGGTGGGCTTCAATCAAACCTTCAGTTGAAAGCACAACAAAGAGCAAGTACAATGCTGGTAAAAAGAATAGAATCTATAACAGAAAAATCAGTCACTAGTTTAAATGTATTCTTAAACAGTCATGCTATGATAGTTACACCAATTCAGCAACGACAACGTAAATGGGAAAGTTGATTCAAATTCTGCAGGTTAACTAAAGGGATAAACTCACAGTGTAATGTAATACACTGACGGTGTGGTGAGGATTAAAGAGAAAGTAAACAGTTCCTTACCTAGTTGAAGCTTACGCCACGGGCAACAGGACCGCTGCACCTGCCAAGACTAAGACATTTAAGAAGATGGCCTGAAGTCTGAATAGCTGTAGAACAACATCTGCTTCCTTTTGTTGGGCTACTCCTCTCTACCCCAAAGCAGGGCCAATTCAACCTACTCCCTGCTAAGAAACCTCCTCGGCTGTAAGGAGCTCTTGGAAGCAAGTACCTGTATCCTCAGGAAATCTTACTAACTGCACTTAGCATAAGATTGCCAGACATAACAAAGGACCTCAGGTGAGTAGGTTGCCACACGATAAAATGAAATCCCTCTTGGTTCAAACTGCCTGTATTCTATGACCACCAGGCACACGTAAGAAAAATGGTCACTGGGATTTCTGATTTCCTAAGGGAAGAGTTTGGGCTGAGGCTAGTTAACGATCCTAACACAGACTCCAGAAAGTGTCCCTCAGTCTTGGACCTCATCCGAAACTTTCCTTAGGGCATGGCTTTAGCAGAGTAGTCCTAGTCCCTAGAAAGCATGGTTAGCACTTTCTAAACAGGTACTCTCGTAAGAGTTTCACCAAGTTTTAGGTCCCTTGTAGAAGGAAACACAATGGGAAAGCTTTGTAAAAATGTAGCAGAGTCCTTAGAAGTAGAAGAGTATATAGTCTTCCAAAGCCTTAAAAACACTCTCGCTTTCTCACTCTTTCCTCTTTGCCACGCATTCAGACTGAGAAATCCTTTCTACTGGCAGCATCCATGGATACATATAGCACTCACAGAAAAACCTGCAACACTGTTTGGAAGATCCTACCTTCACTCTCACACTTAATAAATAATCTCTAAAGGATCTTATCAATTAGCTTTTCATCATCTTCAAGGCAAATTCAGCTAGCTTTGAAGTTTAAGAAACCTCATCTGTGACTTGAACCACATTGGCAGTTTTGCATTAAGGTAGGTTAGTATCAAATGCTTCATTCTAACTGTCTACTGCAAGAGTTATTTTACAGAAAAGACAGGAATTTCCTATATCACGTCACATAAATTCGTAGATGTCTGTCAACTATGAGGAAAAAAAGTATTTTCAGATATCATTCTCCAGTTAGCATTTGTGGGTAATAATAATTAATAATCATAATAATAAATAATTTACACACCTTGTATCTTTGGCATACTTTAACAGAAACTCAAGTGGATGTCCGGAAGCCATATACGCAGCGCAATATAAAATGTGCCTTACTCAGTTTCAGCAGTGATTTCTGAATAAGGACAGCAAGGAAAAGAACAGAACGTTACCTAACTAGGGACGATACACTGCCGTTCCGTGGCCTTGCCACAGAACAAGGCAGCTCAGTACCAGCAGACGGGGAGATCAGCTGTTGACTCCACCTTTCCATTCTCCACACGTTACAGAAAAACAAAAGAGGGAGAAAGATTTTATATAAAACCTAAGAATCTTCTCTTACTATTTATTCCTTATACAAGTAACTACTTTCCTCTAATAATAATAATAAAAAAAATTATTCCATCTAAGCTTTGCAAATTTTAATGGGCTTCTTTGTTGGGAAAATCTGGCAGGTCCCTACAAGACAGTTAACAAATTTCACCAGAGGATGGCAGTCTATTGTTACCAATAGAAGGTAAAGTAATTCCAAAGAATAAACACAGACTTACTGCACAGAAACAGCCCAGTAAGCTTCACAAATACTGATTAGGCAGAGTAGCCTATCTGAGTACTGAAGTACTGTTTGAGTGCTTCTAAAGACTGAGTTCTGCGTCCTGCTCTGCACCGTTAACTTGCCAAAGGATGAAATAACCTCATCTGGGAGTTTTCTCCCTGTTTCTTTCCCCAATATCAACCTACTTAATGCAGCACTTTAAAACACACCAATACAAAGAATAGTATACGAGTTACACATCAGCAGACAAATCACAAATCAGGATTTTAACTTGTACCCTCAGCACTGGCAAGTGCGTACCATGTAAATCCAAATGACATTCAATAAAACTGGATTTCTTTCATATCCCTATTGAAAAGCAAAACAAACAAAACCAAAATTTTGAAGCATCAAACCACTTCAGTCTGAGCGACGTTTGTTCTGCAAGCATGACACCTAATGAAGAATAGTTCTGTAAAGATGTCTACGTCATGCAACCTTCTGTTTCCCATCACAAAATCCCATTCCACCTTATATCCTCAATGACATTAGTCCCAGGGCAGTATCTTCTTTGTTTCCTCTCTTTCCTTCACAGCAACGCGCCCGTAGGTTAGAAGCATGGGTTCAGGATCAGCTACCTTGGTTGTCTGCAGACGAGTGTATGAAACTCACAGATCACTTAGGTGCTTTCTCTTGCTGCTAAACAAGCTAAAGAAAGTGAACAAGTGTTGCTTTTTCTCCCTTTTTCCATTACCAATTGTGTCTTCCTCCTCTGCCCAGCTGTCAATTTTCACCAAAGCTGCAGGAATTCCGTGCGTCTGGCAAACTAACAGTGTCCACTATGCTCAGAAGCTTTAGGGAAAAGGACAGATGGACAGAGAAAGAGCACCGCTATTTGGATATCACTGCATGACCTTAGGAAAAAAAGTGCTGTAAAATCATAAAAGCACAATCATAAAAGCAGACAGCAAGGTGGACTGAAAACTAGCTGATGGCAGGGAGCAGAAGGTGGCAATCTAGTGAATTCTAGTTGGAGGTGTACCCCAGGGGTCAATACTGGCTCCAGTTCTGTCCAACATCTCCATTAACGATCCAGATGAAAGCCTTTGCAAGTTTGCTGATGACACAAAAGCGGAAGGAGCGGCTGATCTGCCAGAGGGTTGTGCTGCCGTCAAAGGACCTCGACAGGCTGGAGAAATGGGCCAACAGGACCCTCATGCTGCTCAACAAAGGGAAGTGCCAAGTCCTGTAGCTGGGGAGCAACTAGTAAATGCTAGGTTGGCTGGAGAGGAGCTTTGCCCGAAAGGACTTGGGCGTCCTGGCAGACAAGTTGAACGTGAGCCAGCAACACGGCCTGGCAGTGAGACGGTAACGGTCTCCTGGGCTGCACTAGGAGGACAAGGACATTCTATTCAATCCCAGTGTTGCTGTCACTAAGTTACCACAGGAACAAGGAATCTATAGAAGCCTGGATTCCTACGGGTTTGAGTCTTGTAACTCTCACTTCTTCCAGCTTGTTTCTACCTCACACCAATACCTCAGCACATCCTTCTGCAGCTGCCTTCCACAGCTGCCACCTGTCTGGCTGCCAAATGGCAGGGCTCGAAGTACGCCAAGGGGCTGGTCAACACCTCTGCTTCGGCTTGCCACCTGGCCGCTTACTCTGAGAAGAATTTCTAACTGTCTCCTCAGCTAAAGCACCTCTGTGGAGCACTTTGCTCTGCCCAGCTATTTCTCACAAGTTTGTAGAAAGTACCTTTTCCCTCTATCCTATGTCAAATTTGGTTATGACTGGCAATGAGGATCAAAACATTCCAGATGAAATAAACGACAAAGACAGAAAGTTTCCTTTCCTTAGGAAATCAAGAGATAACAGTTTGGCTATTCCAGAAAATCTCACATCAGCAAGTATCCCATCAAGCATGCTTCCACCAGCATTTCCCAAAAGTGAGGCAAATGCCCAAGACTAGATCAGGAGAAAAAAAGTATATAAATTAAGGTATGCAAGTTTTTAACCGTTCCTGTTTGTTTGGTAACGTGGTAAAATAGTTCAGCTACCTAAACCAGGTTATGAAACCTGACACAACTTCAGTGTTACGGAACTTTAAAATCATTTAACATCATTTCAACAAGCATTTACCGATGTCCTAAGGAGCGATCTCTGCTCTCACAGACAGCAATTACCAGCACTAAAATACGTACCATACTCGCGCAACCATAGCTGGCTATTTACTTATGATGTCTTCTTTCAAGTTTAAGTTAAATCTAGAGAGTTACATGTCTCAGAGCTTAGGTTTCTAATTAATATTTTTATATTTCCCACTAATAACGGTACAAGTAGTTGCATTCACCAAAATAATTGGAAGCATCTTCAAATATCTCAGAGAATAGTGCCCAGTGAAGCTGAACAAAAACAAGAGGCCTCAACGTCACAAGTTTGAACTATGCCAATTTGTTCTCTCCGTTCCACAAAGTTCCTGGATATTTTCCCACGTTGCTTTGATTTAAAACAAACAAACAAACAAAACGACTTCACAAGTGTTTGGGTGTTTAATGACTGTTTAACAAGAAACAAAGTATTAGTAACATAAGCTTTTTTTTTTCTGTCCAATTCATTTCAAAGGCAAGAAGAAAATTCCAATGAAAAATATTAGGAAAACCACCAAACATCACTGCTTGCTATTTCACCAGTCTTAAGAGAAGAATCCTGCACTACTGCACTATTAATCCAGAAAAACTAATGTGTGCCACAATAGACAAAAGAAGCACTAATATTTCCATTGTATTTTGATCAGAATTTAACAGCAGGATGACAATAAAGCAAGAGTAATCTAAAAATAATGAAATTGTGATCTGAAGACTACTTCTTTTTTCTTCTCTATGTTTAGAATTTAAGATTGTTTCTTGATTTTTGTTTTTTTTTTTTCCTTTCTGGGGAGACTAGAGGTCTGAGAACAAAGCTGCTAATAGAAAACATATGGAAAAGCCCTGGAGTAAATGAAAATCTGACCCGACTTCCAAATGCCACGTATCACATACCACTGTCTAAAATTATCTGCTAAGATAAATGTAAGAGTTACCCTGCATACTCAACGAATCACCTGAGAGGGAAGACAGTGCTAAGTACAAAATAAAGAGAAAGGCTTTCATTATATTTAAGATATTTCCAAAACTAATCAATATTTTGAAACGAGTTGGGATGTTTCTCAAAGCTTATGTTAGCCAGTAAGATTAGCTCAACAGAACATGCTGCCAACACACAGACTTGTTGCAGTTTTTCATCTAAAATACGAACAGTTCTACTCAACTGAACAATGCAATTCTGGATTTAACCATTACGCTGCTATGATTGCAGTGGAAACACCATACAGACAGGTTTTCCTATGCACAAACACTTGTTCTGTCTCAAATTCTCGTCCAGGAGAAATTTGGAGACCAGGAGATTTCTGGAACAGCAGCACTGTGGATGCAGTTTTGACAAGCAGCCCACACATCTCTCCGCAGAGCTAAGTCTTGCCACAGATTCCCTGTGCATAAGCAGTAAATTGAACAAGCCTGGGCGCATTAGAGTAACCACAAACACACAGACCATCCCGCGCGGTGTGTTCGGACACCAGTCACCACGCACGTAGCACCCACCACTTACACAGAGGGTTCTACCAGAGCCCAGGGGAGCGACATTGACATTAATACGCTCTCTTCACACCTACATTTGCAGTAACTGTTAAGGAGTTACATTTTCTGTTAAGCATGGAAAAATCTCCAGTTAACTGGTTGGCAACGGATGTAAAATTTCCTGCGGGACGCAGAGGAAGCAAGTCACCAACACAAGTATGCACTTGCCTCTTAATTGTTCAGCCCGTGTTATTGCCAAGCACTTCATATCATAAAGATCCATGAAAATATTTTCCTTCCAGAAACACTCTTCACAGAATACCTTAACTCCTTTGTTTCTCATTTGTGGAAAAGAAAATTGGTCTCTTACTCTAAAAGATGTTATGTTACCAAAATTTGTATCCTATTTAGGCCACCAAGAAGAAGATCCACAAAACATACTGTTCTTCTTCTGTCAGCTCTATCTTCTTCTATCTTCTTTCTCTTCTACAGGATGAAACAAGGAACAGAGTAAGTGACTTGTGGGTCACTAATAGAGCCTAATTTTTTAGCATGAAGAAAGTAAAGAAGCCGCTTCCATATTAACCTCATGACTAGATGCTCAGCTTCAGGAAGTGACACAACAACTTAGCATTCTGCAAGCATAGTAAAAGCAACTGTCTACTCACTTCTCCAGCAGTTATACTGCCATGGAGCAGAAGAATTACTCCAGAAAAAGTTAGTGTGCAATAGGTAGAAATTAATAATTTCATTAAAGCCTACTTTGCTTTTTTGGAATGCAAATTTTTAGTTTATATTTTAATCTAATACATACAATTTCCATTTCGATGTTACCCTCCTGTAAATTATTTCCAATATTTTCTATTTCCTCAAATACGAGGTTTCACGGAGCGAAAAACTTTAATTTAACTCCATCTATAAAACGACTAACAAAGAAAAAGAAAGTCAAATACTTTTCAGAAATCCAAAAGTAGTAAGTAAATGTCAGTACAAGAGCATAATACTTTGCTCCTACATTCACTAACTGCATAATACTGCCCTACAATAACAACCGGCGGAGTCTTCATGTAACGGTAAATTTTGAGACGAAGAATCGAAGTACTTTTAGAAGCTAGGTTCCATGCAAGCATCTACCTAAATTGGGTAGTGAAGTTAAATAGTTTTATGTTCTACCTCACAAACTCTGCTCCTATATAGGGGCCCATCAATTGGGCACATTTGATACGAAGACAAAGCCTGTTGTGATGCTATGCAGAAGAAAACATACTTCAAACCTCCAACTACCACTATCACAGCCAGACCCCATAAAGTACTTTCTTAAGCAACATGGCAAAGGATTCCTTATTCGTCATGCCAGGACCTCAGCTAACAGTTAGCAATTACCTACAATACAATACAGCAACAACCTTCTCAGAACACAAAACAGAGGAAGCTAGTGTGAGGTCAATATGCCACTCGCTCTTCTCCTTGAGACTACAGTCCAGGTGAAAGCTCTCACAAATTACATGTTGGTACTAAAATCCTTTGGTATTTTTGCTTTTACTAAAAAAAAAAAAAAAAAA
>JAAGAY010145942.1:0-29438 GCA_011801015.1 Ardeotis arabs
GTAGGATTCCTATGCACAAAGTCCACCCAACATATGATATTTGAAAGCACAACAGTATTTATTGCTCTATTATAGCCTTGCATAAGCAGTTACCAGCATAAGCAGTTCCAGCTCCTAGCATAAGCAGTTACCAGCGTATTGTTTTCCCTTTCTGAGAGTCTCACCAACCCGACTAAGCCAGAGACACCGCCAAGCAGGAGGATGATGATCAGCGGGGTCAGGGCAGAGAAGGGAGGTAGGCGCAGCACCTTCAGGGCGTCCCCTGTTGTTCGTAGAGGGTGCTCTGGGTCCTTTCTCTCTCCCTCTGCTCCAAGCTGCCTCTGTTTATACCCTCAGCAGATTCAGTGGCAGAGTACTGATCAGGTGTTGATGCACGCGTGGCCAGCGCATGCAGCAAGGCCTGCCAAGTACGTGCTCTGCTGGCTGACAGCGGTTCCCGGATAGCAGCAACATACTGCTCAATAACAACCCTCCTAGCTCCCCTTTCTGAGATAACAACCCTCCTAGATCCCCTCCTCAAGGTCGGGTTCTCACAGCTGTGTGCAGCTTGCAATTTCCCACAGTGGCCCTACATGGACCATCACTGAAATCCCTCACACACCACTTTAGAACACTCTGCTGTTACTGTATTTTATTCGCCTTACCCACCTCCAAGTCTCTTCCACTTGTTTTTCTTCCTTGTTTCACTGTTGTGGGAACTGGAGTTAAAAGGAAAGCAGAGCCCCTTTGAATCCAGCTGGATTAACCGGGACAAGCAGCTCTCCCTCCCCTCCCTTCTCCTGTCCTGCTGCTTGCAGCTGAGTGATAACATCAGCAGGCCCTTGTTTCTTGCTCTGTCCCATGTGTTTTCTCTTTCCTTTTTTTTTTTTTTTCTACCCGTCACTGGCTTTAATTCCGCATGCACCAGTGAGCAGCAGCCACTGATGCTGGATCTAACCAGGGCACAAGGAAAGCTTTCACAGAGGCTGCAACCTGAGCTCCTGCAAACACATTTCAGACCTGGTCAAGGTGCACCTCTGCTCACCTTTCCTTTTATCAGAGGGCTGCAGGGCACCCTGCTAAGCAGCCTATTTACTCCCCTCTGTATGCAGCCTTGCTGGCCTGTATTATCAGGGGCAACATTTTATATTGGAGGTTGCCACCCAGTAACTAAACATAAGATAAGTAGTCACGGATAAAAAAAAATACTTCTTCTTTGCAGAATATAGTAAGATCATTAGGGGATCACACACTGTTCATTTACCCAAATGAGTAGGCAGGAGCCAAGTAGCAGAAGATTGTCTGTGCCAATACTGTCTCCTTGTTCATTTTTAACCATTTTGTTGTAGTGTAGCTGGGAATCCAATATGGGTAAAAAATAAGAGCTCCAGGCTCCAGCTCCCCAAAAAGACATCACAGGGTATGGCGGTAAGGCATACTCATTGGTGGTGGCTTGCTTGCTGCCTGGTGTTATTTAAAAGGACTTTGAAAAAGAGTCTGATCCTCAGCAGAGGCTGGCACTGAACATTACTTCTCTGTCCAGAGCAGGAAGGTAAGAAAGGCAAACACCATGAAAATGCCAAGAGGAGTAGAGGAAAACCACAAGTAAATATGCAGAAGAAACACGAAAAGGCTGTCAGGGCTGTCTCCTTCAGTGTTTCTTCATTGCTGTTATTGGCTGGCAAGGAGAAGTCACGGTTGTAATGAGGTGGCTGGGAGTTGGGCTGTGTCTCACACGGAGACACTGCTTCTCCTTCCCCAGTGACTGCTGAGGAGGGCGGTGAAGCTCCATCTTAGCCTCCACTGTGAGGTACGAGTCCAAGCCGCTGCCTCTTTTATTGACACTCTGTCTGTTTAGCAAAGAAATGAAAATGTCCTTGCAATATGTGGACATGGTAGGCACTTGCTCTGGGTCTCCCCAGGGAGTTCCCATCTAGTATGCATCCTTCTGCATTGCACCACTTTGGGGAAAATTATGGAGCTCCCTCTTGCATTGTAACCATGTTATGTAAAGCACCCGCATATGCCACCTCTGAGAAGAGGTGCCAGCTCCAAGAACCTCATTCAGATATTTCAGATATGATAATGACCTATTTAAAGTACTAATTAAAATTGGATGAGTTTCATATCTCATAGAAAAGAAAAATCACAGGCCAAATATACTTTTCATAAATGCTTGATAAAACCTCTGCAGGAAGGAATTTGGCAGAGGGCACTGAGACCAGGCACTTTTGAGCAAATGAAAAGCAAGACTTTGAAGTCTGACCTTCAGAACGTATAATAATACATTGGATCACAAAGGTAATAAATACCATGGAGTGGAACAAAAATGCATCTAATTAAGTAGTTTTAGCCATGCTTTGGCGTTCTCTTCAAATACGCTTCTTACCAGAAGGATTTTCAAACTTATCATGACATAACTTTTCAGTGATGTTAATTCTGAAGAAACTGCTTTATTTTTCTCCACGCAAAGCAGCACATCATCAGTTATTTTATAGTCACATCCACTTCAGTGCTGTCATTCCTATTACAGCAGTGGAAAGGCCTGAAAGAGCTGTGACCAGTGATAGTCATCACTTCACTGAGAACTATGGACCAAGCACATTCTTCTGAGCTTTATGTTAAAATCAATGGACAAGCTAATTGGCTGGACATTGCTGCATGCACCAGAAGTCCAATTTCTTCTTCTCCAGGTGGATAGACTGGAAAGTATGCTTTCTTCCCAGAATCACAGAACAGATGAGTTGGAAGGGAACTCTGGAGGTGTCTAGTCTGACACACACCCCCACCTCTTCTTTACACCCCTGCCAGTTATTCATACAAACTGATGAGAACCCCCTGAACTTCCCCTTCTCCAGGCTGAACAGTCTTTGCTCTCTCAGCTTCTCCTTCTAGGACACAGGCTTCAGTCACTTCATTCTCCTTGTGGCCCTTTGCTGGATGCACTCCAGTATGTCTATGTCTGTCTTGTACTGAGAAGCCCAGAATGGGACAAAGTATTCAGATGTGGTGTCACCAGTGCTGAGTAGAGGGCAGGGTTATCTCCCTCGACCTGCCTTACTGCTCCTTATGCAGCCCAGGAGGTTCTTGGCCTTTGACACAATTGTGCATTGCCAGCTCACGACCAGCGTGTTGTCCATCAGGATCCCCCACTGTCCTCTGCAGATTGGCTTTTCAGTCAGCTGGCTCCCAGCATCTACTAGTGCATGGGGCTTTTTCCTCCCCTGGTGCAGGAGTTTGCAATTCCCCTTACTGAACTTCACAAGATTCCTGTCAGCCCATTTCTCCAGCCTTTTCAGGTCAGGTTCTTCTGAATGATGTTGATGACATTATGGGAGGCAGTGTGAAAAGCCCTGCTAAAGTTTAGATAAACATCCACTGCTCCCCTCTTACCCATGGAACCATTTCTAGAAGGCTATCAGGTCAAGTGTGATTTCTCCTTTGCAAATCCTTGCTGACTACTCCCAGCCACCTTCTTGCCCTTCATGTGTTTAGAAAGGTTTTCCAGGATTACTTGCTCCATCACTTTCCTTGTGAGCGAAGTGAGGCTGACTGGGCTGTAGTTCCCCATATCCTTCTTCTCATATATTTCCCCATATCCTGAGGCTAGTGACATTTGGTCCCTGCCAGTCCTCAGCAACCTTTCCCAGTTGCCATCACTTCTGCAAGGAGCCTTGCAGTGGCTACTTTCCCTATGTTCCCTAAATGATCCTCCTTCAGCAAGTGAAACCCTTTCTTGTTCCAGTCTTTCCCACTGATCTCATGGACCTGGGATTGCTGAAGGCTGATAATAGTAAAGACCAAAGTGGAGAAGGCATTCAGTACCTCAGACAAAGGACTACCTTCTCCTTTGTCACTAGGTCACATATGTCACCTTTGTTACCTGCTGGCTCATTCAGCAGCAGGTCTGCATTTTTCCTGGTCTTCCTTTTGCTGCTGATGCACCTTCTGAAGACTTTCTTGTTGTCCTGCTTGTCCCCTGCCAGATTTAACTCCAGGTGGTCTTTGGCTTTCTAATGCCATTCCTGCATGCTCAGACAGTGTCCCTCTATTTCTCCTGAGTTACCTGTCCCTGCTTCCACCTCCTGTTTTTTCCTTCTTATGCTTGAGTTTAGTGAGGAGTGGCAGTCCTCCTGCCATGTTTGCTTTTTTACCTGCTCATCAAGATGGACCATTCTTGAGCTCAAAGATAATCTTTAAAAATAAACAGCTCTCTTGGACTTCTCTTCCCTCCAGAACTGCATTCCGTGCAATTCTTCTAAGCATCTCTCTGAACAGGCCAAACTCTGCTCTCCTAAAGACCGGGATTGTGATCCTGCTTTTTGCCTTGCTCCCTCCTCTCAGGATCCTGAACTCCACCATCTCGTGGTTGCTGCAGCCAAGGCTGTCCCGTGACCTTCACACTCCCTAGCAGATCTTCCTCTTCTGCAAGCATGAGGTCCATCAGAGTACCTCCACTCATTGATTCTTGTTTCTGAACCGTGTAGTCCTCAGTGGGTGAAGGCAGCTAGGTCTCTGCCAGTAAATCCCGGGATGGATGGTGAGGCAAACCTCACGGGCACTGGTGGCAGATAAGGAGGCATGGCAGAGGCAAGGTGGATTCCTCCATGTTCCTCATTCCTTGCCTGAGCTCTTGGTTTAAGGATCCAGCACAGCTGTGCAAAACCATCTGGCATAATTTGTGCTGCTGGTGCGTGGCATGAAACCTTTTCCCAAAAGGCACTCGCAGCAAGGCTGTTCTGGCCCTGGCCCCATGCCCCAGGTGCTTGCTTCACAACCTGTCCTGTATAACAGGAACTTGCAAGGCTGGGAAAGGGTGAGACAAAGTACAGATGGCTTGAGGAGCTTTAGGTAAGGGAACAGACAAACCTGATATCCCAGGAGCTTTACAGTGCTTATGTCAGCAACCAATGCTTACGCATGGAGAGCACAATTGAAATTCTGGAGGCTTTCACTTGTGGGATCAATTCATCCATTTTATGTAGATCTGTGTGTGCTCTGGATGAGCATCTGCTGGAGGAAAAGTGGAGAGCTGCTGAACTGTAAGATGCAAAAGGCTACTTTCCACAAATAAAGTCATGCTGGGTGCTGGGACTGGCTGAGGAAGAGGGTGCAGACTTGCATCTGGTCCCCTGCCCAGTCCAGAGTGTATGCCTCATGCTTTGCAATTGAGAAAAAAACTCTGAGGACATCAGAGAGACTTTCAAAACTGAGTGCTGTAAGAGGTGGAAACTGAATGGTCCGTTACAAGTTACAACCAACACCATCTGGACATATATCACAAAAGTCACCTCATGCTCCGAGATAGAAGATACCATGTTAACACTACTACTTCTCATTGAAAACGTCTGCCTATGTGGAGACTATTTTCTGATTGGATACACTTTGCCTAACCTGGATTCCTGAACTGTACACAGGCACCCGATGCTTGGTGAAGCAATCCTGCTGAAATGAGGACTTTACAGGGGCACTCGTTCTCACTAGTCTTCCACACTTCTCACAGAGGCACTCAGACACAGATCCGCATGCCCTGCTGAATCACTTACCCTCTGGGGGATGTCCTCTGTGCCCTGGCTGAAGTAATCTTTGACTCCGTGTACCATCACCACAAGGTGATGTGCTTTCTGCAGACTGACGTGGCACTGGTGCAGTAGTGGAAGACGGTCTTTCCTGTCCTCAGGCTTTGAACTGCATGGAGGAAAAATATTTTCTTCCTTGCTGAGCTGGGTGACACATGCTTCTTACAGACTTACAGAGATATCTTTGGGGCAGGTGTGGTTTTCCTGCATGGGGACCCACTGCAACATGCGCTGGTGGCCAAGCAGTATGGGGTGCCTGTGTGGGGCACTCCAGTGTTGTCCATGGGAGCGAAGCGGAGAGACCAGTACAGATGTATAACCATGGTAATAATTTTTACACATATCTATCCATCTTTATCTGAGATATGAAAGATGATTAATGGTGCAATTTGTGAATGCTTTTACACTCCATGTCTTGTTCAGGGGTCTGTCGTTGCTGCCAGACTTTGCAAAACTCCCCCAAAATCACTGATCTCCTTGGAATGCCTTGTATTTTATTGCTTAATTATTTTACATGTCTCCTATTAATTAGCCATGACTAGTATGTACATGTTTGTGTACTGACCACACCATAACATGCACATACCTGAATATTATATGGCATGATTAATGGTGAGTTCTTCTTAAACATTGTTTGCTGGTGGAGTTGAGTGGGGTTACCTGGGTGACCTAAATTTCTTCATGAGCTGGGGCTGCTAAGAGAGAGTGAATAAGTGATGGCATTATGAAATCCTGTTTTCTCTTGTGTAGCTAAAAATGGCTCCAGCCAAACAATACAGGCTTTAAATTTGCTTTGGGGTGCGGTGAACTTTTATTTACAATTTCTAACAGCAAAGGAATAAAAAAAATCCCTTTTCTGAAGGGCTACTTCACTGAATTTTAAGAGGATTGAGGAAGAACTCCATCTTCTTGCTGAAGGAAACATCAGCTAGTTGTGTTTGCTCTCTGCCAATGGACATTTTCCCAACTGTTTCATACTAAAGGGTTTGCAACAATTGCTACAAAACAAGAGCTCGCGCACTGAGCCATGAGCAATGCCTGGCAGCTCCCAACAGCCCCTGGCCTGCAGCAGCAGCACCGACAGAGCAGCTGCATTGAAGGACCAGCCTGGAAGGTGCTGGATATTCTAAATTTTCATTGAATATGTGAAGGTTCAGCATGTTTCAGGTTTTCAGGAGAACTTTCTGCATCCAAGGTATAAAAAAAATGACTGTTCCAGTAGATCAGGATAAATCACCTCTTAGTTAGAAAATAAGGAAACCAAGACTGCTTCTAACATAGTAAGCAAGCACTGTATGACTTTGCACTGAGGTTTTGTACAGCTCTTGTTTTCTTGTTTACAGTGAATATACATACAAGACCTTTAATTGGGTAAGCAAAGTGCCAGTTAGTAAAGGGAATATTCAAAGCATCATTTTGAAATACTGCAGAGGGCATTTGTGAAACTCCCAGAGAAAATCAAACCAATCTCCTCAAAGACATTTAGATACATTTTCTGTTATGCCATGGAAATGATGATTTTTTGTACTGTGATCAAATCCTACAATCTACATCAAATCCTACAATCTACATCAAATCCTACAATCCTTTAGAAGAACAAAAAAAAATTTGAAGACATCTTCCAGAGACTGGGGAAATTGTCAAAATTAAGTCTGGAGTTAAAAGGCCATTTTGCCATTTCACATTTCCTACCCTAAGCAAAGACTAAGAATTGGATAAAGTCTTTATACCGGGAATCACAGAGCAAATGGAGGGACAAACTGAAAAGGTGCATTTATTAGCAATTTTAAAAGAAAAAATACGTTTCTGTTTTTGAGACAGCACCCATTTGTGTTGCTGCATGTTCTTAGGGTCATGGTAGCTCAATTGCAGCAAAACCAGTTGTCCTCAGAAGAGCACTGTTGTTAGGTCAGTCTATGGCTTATGTGACTCTAGAGAAGAGCATTCAATGTTATGTTTCCAGCATCTTGACTGACGAATGTGTAAAGTTCATTTCAATTCATGGGATGCTGAGGGAACCCCTACAACCCCAAATCCAATATTCTGCCATCTAGTCCTAGCCATCATTGTCCCCTAGAGAGAACAGGTTTTACATTTGTTTCTATTTCTTTTGAAAAAATCAAATTGCACTCCTAATTCTCCTTCCACTGAAGTGATAGTGAGGTTAGAAGCCTCAGTCGCCATAGATTGTGCTGCTGCTTTTCAGAAGAAAGCTCTCAAAACCTTTCAAAATCATTGAAACCAAATGTTTCAGTGGTTCCAGCATTTTCATCTTGTATAAAATTAAAATAAAATCCATTCATATTCAGGATCGCCTGAATTTCCGTGGTAAAAATTTTATTTTCCTAAGATGAAAATTGTATTTTTTTTATATATTTCTGAGATAAAAGCTTTGATTGTCTTGCCAGTGTGATGTATTCCATACCAATAAGCCCATGATTAGTTAGTATTCAAGGGGTATATGAATACTGGGAAGAATTTATCAATTTGCCCTTTCCCTTTGGCTTATTGCCTAATTAGAAACATGACTTTGATCGTCTTCCACTTCAGCAGGCTTTGATGCTTCTTTTATGTAAACACATGTGGAAGTGGCTATACATATCACAATGATTATTAAATCATTAACGTCTGCAAACTCCAGAAATGTTTGTGTTGTGATATTCATTTTAATTGCTAACCAGACAGTGTTAATTAGGGGAAATCCATGATATTGTAATTGGTCTGTCAGCTCTTCTTTCACAGTGGTGAAACTCTCTGGGGAAAGTCACTGAGGGAATCTAAAGAGAAATTGCTCCTCGTGGGTGAAGCATACAACTGAATGGAAAGAGATATGATAAAGACATGATAAAATAATCTTTTAATGATTTAGAACATTAGTCATGTTTAAAAACTGCGTATGTGTCTGCCTCTCTTTCTGCCTATTCCTGTATTCTTTCACAGGTCCATATTGCTCTCTAAAAAGTGAATGATATTTTTCATTCTGGAGAAGGAAAGAGTCCATATGTACCTCTGTTTTATGTTTCAGGTTGTTGCTACTATTTTCAGATTTAAAAAAAAATGTATTGGTTGACAGATTGGACGAAGGATGTGTGTTTACAAACAGGTCTGCCGAAAAAAACCCCAAAATAAAAGACAATAAAAGAAGAGAGGAGAAATGTTGATGTATTTAATGATTCTGTTGTGTGCTTGTGTCTCTTAGAAGAATGAATCTTTATCAAAAACAGACTGGAAAGATTTGTCATTGTGAACTGTGCTCTTATTGATTTTTTTTAAAGCTAGGTTCAAATCCATACAATCAGTTGGTCATATAATGTCCTTTCCCTCCAGCACTGCTAATCATAGAATCATAGAATCATAGAATGGTTAGGGTTGGAAGGGACCTTCAAAGGTCATCTAGTCCAACCCCCCTGCAAGGAGCAGGGACATCCCTGACTAGATCAGGGTGCTCAGAGCCTCATCCAGCCTGGCCTTGAATGTTTCCAGGGATGGGGCATCCACCACCTCTCTGGGCAACCTGTTCCAGTGTTCCACAACTCTCATGGTGAAAAATTTTTTCCTAATATCCAATCTAAACCTACCTCCCTCTATTTTAAAACATTACCCCTAGTCCTGTCACAACAGGCCCTACTGAACAGCCTCTCCCCATCTTTCTTGTAGGCCCCCTTGAGGTACTGGAAGACTGCTATCAGGTCTCCCCGGAGCCTCCTCTTCTCCAGGCTGAACAGCCCCAACTCTCTCAGCCTTTCTTCATAGGAGAGGTGCTCCAGCCCTCTTATCATCTTTGTGGCCCTCCTCTGGACCTTCTCCAGCTGGTCCATGTCCTTCTTATGTTGGGGGCTCCAGAACTGGACACAGTACTCCAGGTGGGGTCTCACCAGGGCAGAGTAGAGGGGCAGAATCACCTCCCTCGACCTGCTGGCCACGCTCCTCTTGATGCAGCCCAGGATGCGGTTGGCCTTCTGGGCCGCAAAAGCGCATTGCCGGCTCATGTTGAACTTCTCGTCCACCAGTACTCCCAAGTCCTTCTCCTCAGGGCTGCTCTTGATCCATTCTCCGCCCAGCCTGTATTTGTGCCTGGGATTGCTAATATCGAAGCACTGGAAGAACAGTGAAAGCCTGCTCTGAAATCTAAATACTAAGTGCATGTTGAGCCTATATTTTAAAACATTATATTCATAATCAGGAATCCAAATGACAATTCTCAAAATTTTGAATTACCAGCTACAGGAGACACAGCTGGAGAGGGTCCAGAGGAGGGCCACAAAGATGATAAGAGGGTTGGAGCACCTTTCCTATGAGGACAGGCTGAGTGAGTTGGGGCTGCTCAGCCTGGAGAAGAGGAGGCTCCGGGGAGACCTGATAGCGGTCCTCCAGTACCTCAAGGGGGCCTACAAGAAAGATGGGGAGAGGCTGTTCAGTAGGGCCTGTTGTGATAGGACGAGGGGTAATGGTTTTAAAATAGAGGGAGGTAGATTTAGATTGGATATTAGGAAAAAATTTTTCACAATGCGAGTTGTAGAACACTGGAAGAGGTTGCCCAGAGAGGTGGTGGATGCCCCATCCCTGGAAACGTTCAAGGCCAGGCTGGATGAAGCTCTGAGCACCCTGATCTAGTCAGGGATGTCCCTGCTCCTTGCAGGGGGGTTGGACTAGATGACCTTTGAAGGTCCCTTCCAACTCTAACCATTCTGTGATTCTATGATTCTAACTTTCACAGCTGTTAATGCCTTTAATGGGGACTGTGTTTGAGCAATTAAGCCCAGCTATAGATTAAGATATCTAGCAGTATTTTTTAAGTGTTGTCTTTGCTTTAATTTGTACTTGTGGTCTTCACTCTAGCTATCTGTCATTTCTTTACATCCTTTAGAATGTAAACTGCTTTTGCCACAAAAATATTTTTGGTTTGTGTTTGTGCCACCTCAAGCACCGTGGGCACTTAGGGACGCGACGTTTGAAGGCAATCCTGTCCTGGTGTGGAGAGGACCATCAGCTTTGGATGGGATCTGAGCTGTGTGGATGCATTTCCCACAGCACAAAGCCTGGTGCAAAGCAGATGTTTTCCCTGTTGATTCACACAAATACTGAAAACTGTCCCACTTATGTGTTTTGCCCTTCACAGCTTTTAATCTTTGTCAATATAGTCAATTTTTCTTCCTCAGAACGTGTGTGGATTTTCTAAAGCTGATAAAATAAAAGTACTGATCCATTTAGTCCAGCAGCTTATCTTCAAAAGTTCAAGACACTTCAGAGAAATAATTAAATTTACACCAAAGGGAAAAGAGCCTTTAGGTCTGAAGAGCTGCGGAAAGGAGCTGCAAAGCTATTAGAAAGCCACTGGTTAATTTTTATTAGACAATAATAAGAGCTATTAGAGTATTTTAAAATAACCTATTACATTACAAGCCTTTATTTTAGTAATAAAATAGACTATTATTCCCTCTCTACTAATCCTCCCATGACAAAACATCACATATCTCTGGTCAAAGTGTGTGTTCCACTCCTTTGATCAGCAATCAATTCCCTTTTAAACTATCTCCTCTCAGCTCCTTCTTTGATCACCTTTGACAGACTGCTACAGTTATGGAGGACTAGTGTACTTAGACGAGCAAGGAAAATCTCAGGATACAAACCATATGTATATGAAATACAGCATAGACATGTCTGCAAAGCAGCAAGTCTAAACAAAAGATATATGTGCTAGTGCAAGGAAATGGCGGGAGCAAGAAAAATTGGCCAGTGTCTCTCTGGTGCTGCAATTCATACTTTGCCTTGGGGCTTCAGCAAACAGCATCTGCATGAACCTTGATGGCTAGAAATCAATAATATAGATTTCATCTGCAAACAGATGAAATCTCTGCCCCTTTCTGGGAGGAGTAGCTAGTCCCTCAGGCAAACACAGGGCATGACTTCCAGGTCCGCCTCGTGTACGCTATGGGGAGGGTGGCGTAACATTGCAAGCAGCCTTATTTTCATAATGAGCACTTGACAGACCAAAGGGTCTGATATGAGGGGGGAAGACTGCTGGGAACAGGCAAATTTAGGAGAAAAGTGTGAAATAGTTAGCTCATAAACAGTTTATGAAAAGCATGTAAGCAAGACTTTAAGAAGAGTATGATTTCTTAGGAGGGATAACTGAGTATATAACACCCTTGAGCTACCAACAGGTCACAGGCTTTGTTTTAAAGTATTTTATGGATTTCTATTTCCTAGCCACTTTTATTTCAGTCTGATGTTGCCAGCGATTCCTTCCTTCTTTTTTTTTCTTTTTTTTTTGTTTATTTTTACCTGTTTTTCTTTTATCTTTCAGAGATACCCATTTTTCCCTTTAGCATCAGCATGTGATTTCTCCATTTTGATGGAATTTTCATTTCTTTTTCCTTCAGTTTTCCATCTGGAAATAAAGATAGTATTGCTTAATAATCTGAGAGGATGTTACAAGTTTTCCTGGATGATTTAAGAGTGTTTCATGACAGACTTACCTTTCATAAAAGTAGCAATAAAGTGATATCTAGAGAGGGAAATTATATCTTAAAAAAAAAAAGATTGCCTTTCCTTCCCTCTCTGTTGCAAACTATATTTGTTAAATACAAAATATTTTAAATTGCAAGTTTTTGACTGTAGTACAACTGTGAACACTGCAAACTCAAACTGTTGTTCCAAAGTATCTTTCAGTTAATTACACTTTAACAGCCGCAGTAGTTGTACATTCACATATTAAGATATCATCCAATTTTAGAGTTAAAATGAAAACTTCCTTTTCAGTGCATTACCACTGAAATAAGAGTATACAATTTTTCTGGAGTAAGTAATGAATCTTTATACAGCACTCTAATGGCCTATAATATATTTGTCTGACTGGCATGCTAACAAATATTAAACTTTAATCTTAATAGACTACAGAAAGTATATGTGTATATTGAAATTTTAAGATTAAAGAGGTACAGTGCCTACGCTCAGCAGTGCTAGTACAGAATGCTTTGCATTAATTGTATCATGAGAGCTCTCTAAAACTCCTGTCACAGCTGTTCTGGCCCTCATCTATAACAAAAAAAAAAGTTACACATTGGAAGCACCTCCTTAAAGTTCAACTGAACAAGTAATAATTACTTATATTCAATTTTTCCATTATTTATCCCTCCCCTCCAAAACCCTGCAAATGAGCCTGTTTCTCTGTGTGCCAGATGCTGTGGGCATACTGCTTTCTCTGCTATGTATGTGATGTTTTGTTTTGACCTGTGTTTGTTCTTCCTGGCAAAAATATATTGATTTGCATAGAGTTGGGGTTTTTTTGGATAGTCAATTTTTTGGAGGGAGGTGGGAGGGGGAATTTATTCACTAGTACATTTGTGAAAAACATCAGTTCAGTAAAACTCAAGTTTCATTATGAAATGCTTTTGCTGGAGATTTTTTTACAAGCCTTCCCATTTAGATACCTAGATTTATGTACGCCAATGACTCACACGTCCTTCCCCCACTGATTTTCAACACCTTTGCTATTGTTTTCACAAGCTGCTCTTTCCTCTTTCATTCTGAAAAAAAAAATACAAAAGCACTTGTAATCAATCCTTGCCTTGCTTTTCTTTCCTTTCCAGTAATTGGCTTCATTTTTTGGCCTAAGACCCAGCTCTTTTCTGAGATAGACACACACCTCTTGATCTTTCAGATTTGTCTTCTGTGTTGCGCTCTATCAAAGGGATACACCAAATGTCACCACGGCTCAGTTAGCACCACTTTAAACTGTGGGTTGAGACTTTAAAATGACTTTAAGGAAAGAGACTGAAGGGAGCAGACAATGCAGAACTTGTTCTAGACAGCTGTACTCACGGAAGTTAATTAATATGCCAAACGTTAAGTTTATCTTTAACTAACTTGCCTGTTCCTGAAGAAGTGAGCACACATTTTACACTTCCGCTTGACATTAGGGTACCTCCATGGTGCCACATTCCCTGAGCCCCACTTAGCCTGGAGGCACCTGATGTCCTTTGCCACACTGGGACTTTCTGCCAATGACCATGTTGGCTCTGCAGTGTTTGTTCAGTTTTGACAAGTGTTGGGTTCACCAAACTGAAGCTTCTTCTAGCCACACCTCGGTGGGGATTTTCAGAAAGAGTAGCTGCTCTGACCGAAATGTTTTCTCTCAATATAGGACTGAAAAAATTGACAGCCCCTCTCTGAAAATCCAGTAGGATTTGTGGCTTCAGACAAACATTGCATTGACAATGCTATGAGTTACGAACATAAGCTGAGAGTGAGATTGCTCTTGTCTAAGCTTAACTGGCCAAAGGTTAGTATTCTAGCCTAAACTAGTCATCTAGTCCCTCTCTGTAATCAGCAGTGAAATATAGGCAGCTCCAGAAGTGATTCATTCCTCATACTCAAATCTTTCTAAAGATGGGATGAGTCACTGACTGCAGAGGGAGCTGCGAAGGGGTTAAAGTCAGGTGAGATGTACTGTGCTGCTGGATATTTTTTTTTTTTAGCCTGCCCTTATAACGAAGCAACACGCCTTAGCTGTAAACTACTGACAGCCTGGGCTGCATCCCTTCCCTCCTGATTGGAGCAGGGCAGGAGCATGCACCTGGACAGTCATGGCAGCTCACGGCACAAGTGCTGGCAGGTCCAGCTGCCAAGGCTGAGTCATGTGGCTGAACCCTTAGTACCAGCATCTGTTTGTAAAACTGGCTCTGAGATACTTCTGGTTGATAAAAAGAGAATTATGTCTCAGAAGGGTTGTGAGTGCTTTTGAAATGTTACACCATTTCAAACAGCTCAGGCTACTACCTGAGCTGTTTGGCACTCCCTCTTCCTCACTGCAGTATCACATGGCTCTTTCTATCTGCAGGTACTACCAATAAATAATTATTTCAATAAGCATGTCAAGAAACTTTGAGCCTGAAAAGCAAAACATCATATGAAGTCAGTATCTAGTCCCTGTGACTTCATTAAAATGATTCTCATATCACCTCTGTTTTACCTCAGCAGCTCATCAGACTTGCACAGGATAATAGACCCGACTATTTATAATGAATCAAAATAGTCCACATGACCTTTCACTTTATTAATGATTAATTTTTCTTGCATCCTTCACACAATGAAAAACCCCAATATCACAGCTATATCTGATGCTTTCCACAGTCTGGGAGGCTTCCAGTTCACCTCATTCCTCATATTTTTAATTTTTTGAGAATCTTTCTTGAACTGATTTCATTTTCACCTCCTTGTTCAGGCTTTGCTCTTACTTCTGATGGATTTGTTGCTGTGCAACACACTTCTCCCTATGGAATACATACATTTATGTTTAAATATTTTGTGTTTCCATTGCACCATCCCATTTGATTTTACTCAGAGCCACCCATGTTTACTTCCTGCTCTGATGGAATTTGTTTGCTCTGCTTTATGTTTCATCCTTGGTCATAGTGGCAAAGGTGTAATCCTGACTCTCCAGACACTGTCAGTTTGTCTCCAGCTGTGTCTCTGAGGTTAGTCACAACAAACAGAAGCACCAGGGAAGGCTGCAGGAAACAAACATCACGGGGTTCTTAATAAGGGGAATATTTGTACTGAGCAACATTTATGTTTTATTGTCATAGCCAGGACCTTATCAGGCTACACACTGTACACATACAACCAAACACAGCACTTACCCATGGCCAGACACGCCACGCACCCTGAGCTCCTTGGGGCATTGCTGCCTCTTCCACTGAAGCGTGAACTTGGATGAAGATCAGGCTTGAAAAATGTAAAGTGGAAAATTGGTGTCCTTCTGTTTCTTGTCCAGATTCAATACTGAACAGGCCTAAATGCTTGGATGTTTTGGATCTGGATCATAACTTTGTTTATAGAACCATGACAAGGTTTTCTTTGAAAAGAAATACACCTAGATATACCTTGAAAAGATCTATACCTATAAGAATGCTGAGTAAAATCAATAGAGAAGTGCAGGAGTCCTCGGTCAGCAATTTTTTTTTTTTAATTTTGGAATGAGCTAAATCATTTTAAGCTGGACTCATGCTGAAAATATATATTTGGAATCTATTTAGAAGGACAAATATAGAATTGTTTGAAATGGCTGAGCATTCATTTAGATTAAAAGAAACCCTATTCTCTTCCTTTAACTTACTGGTATGTACTCCACTTAGGCAGTAGGCATGGGCCTTGAAGCTGATACAGCTACTGCTGAGAGGATGAGCTCTAGCGAGCAGTTTTAGAGTCCAGGTCAATCAGCTTTCTTCCTCGCAGGCCTCCTTTCACAGCAGTCCCACTCCTTCATCACCTCCTGCCACATGGACAATAACCTGAGAAGATGCCCCAGGAAGAGCAAAATCACTAAAGCTGGACTGGAGGTGGCCAGGGTGTTTTATTTTGCACTTCAGCCCACTTCAGAGGCTGGACCTGCAGATGACAGATGATAACGAGCTCAACTGCAAGGCCACCGCATTTGATAGCAGGCTATCACTCCCTGGCCACATCTCAGCTAAGTGAACGTTTCAGAGTTTCAAAGGTTTTCAGTTGGCTTTCTGTTCAGCTGAAACCTGCGGCAAGTTGACTTGAACTGAACAGAGAGAGGATTGCTGAAGTACAGTTGTGCACATGGAGGTTTGCAATGCTTTTGAATCAATTTTAATTTACAATTAAAGTAATATAAATAGATTCAAATCCATACTTGTAATTAAAACAACAGTTTCCTGTGCCTCTAATTGCAGGCAGAATATGAGTTTTATTCCATGAGGCATCCTTTTGCAATTTACTATCCCAGATCTTGCCAGCTCTGCTAAACCATTAGATAAACTGTAAATGCATTTCTTAGGGTACTCTGAAGAAAAGTGGGCTGATAACTCTGAAAGTCCTTTTTCATGTTTGGTTTATTTCAATCTATGGGTGAGCTGAATGTGTGTGGGATTTACACGTTATGCACATGACAAAAGAAGGACAGAAAACACATCAAATTATGTGAATTTGGGAACTAAACATTCCTTGTTTCCTTTAATTTTGCAGGACACAATTTTTTATTGCATCATATTCATTTTTTTCCATAAAAAATTTGGCAGATTTTCTTCTGCACTATGGATTAATCATCAGAGTTAGATTTTTATATACTCCAGCATTTGCTCAAATGTTTTGCATGAGCACTGTTGCTACTATTGGCCTGTCCTCAGGTAAAATGGGATGCTAACATAATACAAACCATACTGATTTATTTTGTAAATATTTGAACATCAGGAGAATTTATTTGCGATAGTTTGAAATTGGGCAGAGGTAGCTGTAAGTAGGGATTTTAGACAAAGTGGCCATGGTAGAAAACCATCCTCTTGGGTAGTGCATGATGAGACTTTGTATCAGCAGGCAGAGAAGAAGTCCTCTTACCATCCATCACTTTGTTTCCTCAATGGTTTTTGAGCAATATAAGATGATCTGTCTCATGCTTTGGAGGAATGAAACAGTCCTTCTCCTCACAACTGTAGTGAAGTTATATGATCTAAATACCTGAAAATTCAAAAAAATTGGAGCCTCCAGACTATTAATTTGCTTAGCAAGGTTACCTTGAAGGTCTGTTCTCAGAAATTACACAATTTTTAGCCTCTTTATAGTAACTGACATCAAGAAATTGAATCCTTTTCTATAACAAGGAGAAAGAACAGAGACCTATTCTCGCTGCTGCCAGAGCAGATGGAGCCATCACAGTTACCTCAGCTTGTGTTTGCAGGTGAATCCAATAGACTACATCACCATTTTATGCTATTTAACTTTTGTGTGTGATAAACTGCTTCTTAAATTTACTTTCTTCCAGAAAATAAAGGTTGAGTGACGGTTGATCCTCAGGAAATGAGGGGTGAGCTGCATCTTTCCAGTAAGTTCAAGAGACCTTGCTGCGCTGAGTCCCACACAGAACTGCTTCAGGTGTGTTTCTTTTTTCAATCCTGTTCCTGCAAAGCTTACCCAGTTTGCTTTGACTGGCCTGATGTTCTTCTTATTTGGCCATGCTTAAGTTCCTAGAAGGTTTAGACTATATTTCACCTTGAAAAGATTTATGATTTGGAATTTGATTTTGCAATAGCTGTGCAGACAAATAAAAGTGTCTCTGAGGCTCTGAGAAACTTATCATCTAGAAGAGCTAAAACCAAGCCAAGGATGATGTTACAAACAGGTCTCAAAGAGGAAAACAATGAAAAATGATACGCTAACTTCATAGAATCATAGAATGGTTTGGGTTGGAAGGGACCTTTAACAGGCATCTAGTCCAACCCCCCTGCAAGGAGCAGGGACATCCCCAACTAGATCAGGTTGCTCAGAGCCTCATCCAACCTGGCCTTGAATGCTTCCAGGGATGGGGCATCCACCACCTCTCTGGGCAGCCTGTTCCAGTGTTTCACCACCCTCATTGTCAAAAGTGTTTTCCTTATATCTAGTCTGAAGTTATGCAGGAAGAGCTATGTACATGAAAAAGAACTGGAGAGTTGGTGTCTAATCTAGTAAGCCTCTGCTTAACTATGTGACTTATTAATTTCTTGACTGTTTGCATGTTTAGTTTTTAGTTTCCTTGGGGTAGGGACAGATAAAGATTGTGCCTTGCGTAACATGATTGGTACTTGAATGAGTTCATTGGAAATGTAAACACAGAAAGGGACTGTCAGAGAAGGCACAAGATGAGCAATTCCAGGTGATGAATAACTGTGGAAGTGGTTAAGACTTCCTACTCCCCAGTGAGAAAAACAGTGATGTAAGAAGAGGTTGGGTTGACAGGAAAGAGTAAGAGCAGCATTCCCCTTAGCTTGCTCAGCTGTGCCTGCCTCTTTGTGCCTGAATCTAAATCTTGACTTTGGTTGGTTCAGCCACTGTCTTATGTTGATCATCACCTGATGAATAATCACGTGCTTATGTGGGTAACTGTCCATGATTACTACCCTCCTGCTCTTGCCACAGACTATGAAAAAGAATGTAAAATGGTGCTCCCTTGGGCTGAGGCGAACTGTGAAACTCAAACAACCAAAGCTCTTAGATCTTTTAAATCATATTAATTGTCAAGGCAACTCAACTCCCCTACATATGTGCAAACTAATTTTACATAATTTTATATTTTTTCTGGAGATGGAGATACGTAACTCACTTTGATCTGGAGGTTGTTTTTCTGTGATACTGTTTGTTTTTCTGGTGTATCACCAATTTTACTGGCAAGTATAAATGATCAAAATTCTCAACCCCTTTTGTCATGGAGACTTCCCTGGACTAAACTGCTGTTACATGGTTGCCTGCAAATAAGCTGAGTGGTCCTTTCTATGCCCATTTCACAATATTACACTGCAGTGCATTGATATAGTCCCCTTTAGTCCACCCGGATAAACTTAGGATAAATATGGGCCAATCACTAAACCTCAAAATTTGTTGACATCTCTTTGCAGGATAAAGCTAAGCCCTGTATTTGCTTATTTGCCTGTTGGTGACACAAACCATTCTTTGTGAAAAGCTCTTGAAGACACTAAGTACTTTCGCAGTTCTGTGTTCAGAATGCACCAACACCTACAAAACACCTGAAAAGGCCTTTTCCCAGTTACTGTATCTTTGTGGAGTTTCTTTCCAACATTTATTTACTCCCCAGAGATGAACCAAAAGAGAAGCAATGAATTAGTAAACTGTGGACTTTAAGAGATCGCTTGCACCAGACAGTCCAAGAACAGGAGCTTGCAAATCCTTACTTCTGAAAGAAGTCTATTGGACTTCATAAAATATGAGACAAAGGTAGTATGTGAAAGATGACTTAAGAACAACGTTCTTAAATGCTCAGCTGGGCTGTAGCCCTAGGATATTCACAGGCTACAAGGGCTCCTTCCTCTCTAAGGCAGCAATACTAGCGAAGGCTTACTATGGGAGATTTATCTGTATAGAAAGGGGGACCCCTTTCCAGACTTGCTTTGTATCTTGCACTGACACATGTCAACCAGGGCTTGGATGAGGAAGGCATCATATCAATAACGATAAAGTTGCTTACAGGTTTCTGTAGAAGAGCCTGATCTGCACCATGAGCATCACTTGGCTCTGCCTCCAGTTGCATTCAAATGCTGGCCAGTGAAACTCTTGGGTCTAAGCAGGTTAGAGCATACCAAAACATTCTCATCAATCCTCCTGATATTCTCGTCAGTCCTCCCGGTCGAAGGGCAGGGGCCTGAAAGGGCCAGACGTATTTGGCAGGTCAACTCGTGGCTCAGGGAGTGGTCCTACAGCCAGGGCTTTGGGTATCTCGACCACGGGGCGTGCTTTCAGAAGCCCGGGCTGCTCGGGGCGGATGGCGTGCACCTAACCAAGAAGGGGAACAGTGTGCCTGGTCGAAGACTTGCCAGACTCGTCCAGAGGGCTTTAAACTAGTGTTGCTGGGGGAGGGGGAGCACAGTTCAGCCCACGGCTGTCAGCATGGCACCAGTGACAGCACCAAGTGCCCAGAAGCTGGGGAAGGATCGCAGGTAAGTGCGAATGAACCTAAACTGCGGTCCAAAAGTATGCCTGTCGCTCCAGCCAGCAAGTCAAGGGGGCCTACAAGAAAGACGGGGAGAGGCTGTTCAGTAGGGCCTGTTGTGATAGGACGAGGGGTAATGGTTTTAAAATAGAGGGAGGTAGATTTAGATTAGATATTAGGAAAAAAATTTTCACAATGCGAGTTGTAGAACACTGGAAGAGGTTGCCCAGAGAGGTGGTGGATGCCCCATCCCTGGAAATGTTCAAGGCCAGGCTGGATGAGGCTCTGAGCAACCTGATCTAGTTGGGGATGTCCCTGCTCCTTGCAGGGGGGTGGACTAGATGACCTTTGAAGGTCCCTTCCAACCCTAACCATTCTATGATTCTATGATTCTATGATAATTATGCGACTGGAGTGGGTTGGTTTCTGGTAAAAACTCACAGTATGCACCTATTATTTCTGCTGCTTTCTTCACAAAATACACACACAGGGAATTAGCATCGTATATTGAATTCTTCCTATGGAATCCAGTCAAACAACAGCTTGTTTATAAGATTTTGGAGATAATATTTTTTCCAAGCAGAACTTCAAACTCCCTGCGACTTTGGACACTGGCTGTGATGAATGTTGTATTGCCTGCAGCACACTGTTAGCTTTTGACAGTGACTAAAACCAAATATAATACTAAAATCTGGAAAACAATACTACCTTTCAGAAATAAACTGTCTATCTTTTCAGCAATACTGTGGAACAGCCCAAGCCTTATATATTTCAAATTTACTGATACCAAGAGCTAACAGTTATCTTGAGTGCCATCTCCTTACAGGATTCCCTCCCTAAGCTCTCAGCCATGGGTCTGGGTATGGCCCAGGGAAGCATCACACTTTCAGGTATGCACAGGACAGTTTCTCACTCACAGAAAAATTAACTCCTTAATGGGATTCTGGCTTTAAAATAACAGTACCCTAATGGAGACAGCAAAACAAAGGTATACTTTTTCAAAAAAACATTAACTTTCAGAGTGGTATTTTTATTTGTATGCATTCAGTAGTACACAGGTTCTTTCACAGGAACATAAACATAGCAACTTAGAAATGTCCATACCAGATCTGACCAGTACTCTATTTCAGAGGATTCAAAAGCAGATACAAGAAACCTGACAGGAGTCAATGACACAACAACTTGCTCCCAGGAGAAAGTTTCCGCTTAATCCCCATCGACGTAATGTTCGGCTGATTTAAAAACATGAACGCCTATGTCCCTTAGAAAAGTAATATATGTATTATAGAACAATCTGTATTTCTTACATATAGATTTCTGTACAGTAATATTTACAACATATTGCAAGGATTACAGTCTCTATCTGATGCCTTTACTGCAAATACTTGCTTGCAGGCCATAAAAAACAGACTTTGTACCTTTCACCTGTTACACTACAGCCACGGACATTGCCCCTTGTCACAGCACTGGAGCACCTTGAAACACTTGGGTGTAAATAGCAGTTAGCACTGCACTCCATTTGACTATTTTAGTTTACATAGTTCCAGTCAAACAAAATAATTCAATTTATGACTTGCCTTTTCCCTCAGCCCCTGTTTTAGGTTTCCCAAAAGACTAGAAACTCAACTCTGTTGCTAAAACTTCTGTTTATACTGCAATGGTCCCTCAGTATATCACTAAAGCCGAAAAAAAGCTTGTATTTTATAATGAAATAGTAAAAAAAAAGTCTTGAGATTTTTTTTGGGAAAAAGACAGGTAGTGAATAACATCAGTAAGTTTTTCTCATTTTGAGGGATATGATGGAAAGACCCAGCACAGCAGAAGGAAGGAAAAGCCTTTACATGTAACAGTAATGGGAGCTGCGTGAAGGCCAGAGCTCCCACTCTTTGGAAAAAGCACCAAATTACCCATTCCCAAGATGTATGGAGAAAGAAGGATTGTCATCTACTGTCATTCCTGGCATACTGGGAAAGGCAGGTTATTAGCTTACCCAGAAGCTATTATTAAATAAAGGGAATCTATAGCTTATCAAGAGCAAGATCTTAGTCAAGTCCACATCGTCTCTGAAGTAAATGACACCTTGGAGAGGCTGGCGTTCCTATCAGAGTTTGAACAAAGCCAGGGAAATTTTGCCATATATCCATGTGGAAAGTCACCACAACCCTATTAAACCATTCATAAAGATAAAAAGTGGAATTGAAAAAATACTCAGAATGGGGCTAGTTCTGATTTCACTAACATCTGCCATAAAGCCTTCATTGATTTTGAGAAAGGCTGATGTTTAGTGCTTTCAAGCAAATTAAACATGCTCCTTCCTAACACTGAAAACTCATGACCAATGCATCTTTCATCTTAAGTTTTGAGAGCTGCTCAACTGAAAAAGCAAAAACAAACAGAAGTTTGAAAATCAAACCGAAAATTTCCTTGTAACAAAACAAAATAATTCTCTTCTCATGTGGTGACGCACTGATTTGTAACACAAAAGATTTTTCCTTCACTTTGAGCTGCCTACAGTCATCTGTGTTTACAAAGAAAAGTAGTCCTTAGCTCTGACAAATGCATACAAATATTTACGTGGTACAGCACCTTGCAAAGTGAGCATGAAAACAACAGATATAGCAGGTTGTGTTCCTGACTAATAAACCTAAGACTGTATTCCTTAAAACCCTGCACCTTAAGTGCATAAATCTTATCATACTAGCAGCATCTTGCGTTGGAGTTTTCTAAGAATCATCCTTTAGTAATAATGTCATAAATATACATGGAAATGTCATTATTTAATGAAAGCATCCCCATATACTACCTTCTCTCTAAGTTTTCAGAAGCTCACTCATGCAAACTATTTTTTAGTTTTCCCCTAACTGTAAAGTGGGTTCAGCAATTATTTTGTCTGGAATTGTTATCTATCTATCCTGACAACTTCAGACATGCAGACCTTAGTACATAACAGTAGATAACAAAGACAAATGCCCTGCATTCTCAAACTATTGCTGTAACGGAGAACTAACCATCCAGGGACTCACAAGGACATTTAAAATGTATGGAAATGCAACCCAGACGATCTTGCTGTGAATTTAACCGATGTCAACTAAACCGCAGGATGAGCACTTCAAGGGGAACTCTTTCAGTGTGCAACACTTGTGTAAGTTAAAATAGGAAACTGTTCCTCCTGCCACCAATGTTTTATTGAATTGTTGCAGCTCACCCTTGCCCTTTCCGCTCCTCCAGATGTATTTACTGAGAGTAGCAAACACTTGAGAAACGCAGCTCAAGCACTCACTTGAGCTTGGCATCCACCCGGCTGTGCCGGCAGTTGTTTTGGGCCAACAGAGGCAGTGGGGTGAGCTGCTGCAGTGTGGGCTGGAGGAATGTGGAGAATGAAAGCTGGTGTTTCTGGACTCCTCACACTGCAGGTATGATGGTCAGGTAAGCCAGACACCACATCCATGGTAACACAAAGCAAATTTTTAACCTCTGCAGGACCCTTCAGTCGAGTCACCGTTATACCAGCATGGCAGCTCTCACAGATGGGCATGGGTGCGACTGAAAGGGGAACTGGCTTTGACTTTGAGAGTTTCTTGCATTTTCTTTGTGCTTTGCAATGTCCACAAACAAATGCTTTGGTGCAAGATGTTTTCTAGCAAGCAGTGACAGATTGGGTTAAGTGTTTGAGGCACAGCCAGCAAATTCCATGAGTCACTGTAGAGGCCCCATTCACTACACTGATCATCTAAAGTACTTTTTATCAGTTTTTAAAACATGTTTAGCTTGGCTGGTCCAAATTAAGCATTTTATTGATGATATTGAGTAAGGTGCTGTCTACACTGGGTGTCTCACCTGATCAGGACATTTACCTGGCACGGCTGTGCGCTAATATGCCTTCTTGCCTTGCAGCGCAGGGATGCCATCCTGCACAGCCCAAGCACAGCCCTGCTCTAGACCAACACTAGGGAAGCGTGGCCTTACATAGCCTGGGATACAATTTCCTAATGTGATTCTGAAAGCCCACTGCTCGCTCACAGTGCATAAAATTAAAGGTGTTAAACCACAAGCTGCAAACCTTGCAATGTTGCGATGTCAGAGTTGGAGATATATTGCAAACAAAGTGGAAGAGCCTATGTACATATGAATTGTACCGTTCTGCAGCAAGGCAGTAGCAATGCAAAACTCTTTCTCATTTTTGACTACCTGTTTCTTGGAATCATGTTCTTGAAAATATTTTGGGCAGGGTTTTAAAGGCTATTCCTTCCCACTGTCTGAGCAAGCTGTGCGACAGAGCAAACTAGACAGATACAAGGTACTCCAATTTGGCTTGAATACTCTCAGAGAAAGAGAGGCTTGGCAGGGATTTAGTTTACAACATGTTTGCCAAGTATCCCAGCTAAAGCTGCCACAGCTACTCCTCACCAGCCAAGCAAGTAACATCTAATGATGTCAGGACAAACCCTGGTCAAACAGCCCTGGCAAGACAGCCTTTAAAGGTCCAGGTGGAGCCTGTCTGCCTGCAAGGAAACGCCTGACCCAGAGGTCATTGCCACTTCATTCCAACTTTCTTCCCCCATCCCTGATGACATATTCATTGCTGAAAAGAGATGGGTGCACAACACAAACCTCCTGTCACATCCCAGAGTGGCATCCTGGGGCAGAGAGTTGATGCTGAATATTATTGTGGATGGCAGCTGCTGCCACGCTTCACTTTTCCAGGAGTTTAATTTCCCGCTGCCTTGCTGGGGCACAGTTCACAATCTCCGCTTGCCATCACGCTCCTGGACAGCCCTGCATTTGTGAGAAGAGGGAGGCTGCCAGGGACCGGGGGCAAGGAGACAATAATAAAATAATAAACTTGGACAAAGTGGTCACGAGCCAGAGGAGAGAAGAGTTTCTTCCTGTGTCTGGTTTTGTTCAACTTCCAAGTCAGGGATTCTGAAGAAAGAGGGAAAAGAAATGTCATTTATTATTTATCACATCAGACAAGCATAAGGTGATATTGTAAAGCTTCTACTCAGCTGCTTATGGCTATTGCCAACATAGTAAATTCCTCTCCCAGGAGATTTCCACTTGAATAATGAACATCCATTTAAGAATGGTGCTGAAACAGAAGGCTGAATAACCTTGATTCAACCCAGGAAGGAGGATGCAGAGCAAGCCCCCTTCTTAGAGTCAAGCAGGACTGACAGTGAGAAGAGCTGAACTGCAGAGGTGAATCCATTCAGGTAACATCCCACCAAGAAGCAGCAATGCTCATCTTGCTGAGGACTTTGGTTTTCTAAAGCTCACAACTCAAGCTCAGACTCTGTAATCATCACTCTGACAAAATGTGTTAGGGAATTTGATCCTTCAAATAGCTGTTTTATTTACATGATGCCCCACTAGGTCCCAGAGAGGTCATGAAAAATTAAATGGATAACATAAAATATGAATGGGATGATCACCGGCCCATAAAAGCCCTGCAGTTCTCAAAAGGTGTTTTACATGTAATGAATGCTGGATTTTAGAAAACATGTTTCTGCCTCCTTTTCCAAAGAAGACACAACAATTTTCAAGCCTCTTTGTAAAACAAGGAGCCTTCGAGGATGTGCCTGGGAGCGCCAGGGAGAGCACATCGCTCCCCCGTGCAGCAGGTTTCCCTTAGCATACAGGAGTCCACTGCCCGTTAATAACCAGCAAACAAACTAAACAGAGCCAAATATGTGGATATAGTGAAAATACATAGATATCTAACTTGGTGCTGCATTGTCAGAGAAAGCATAGGACTGAAAGAAAAAATCAACATTTGAACAGAACTACAGGACTCATTTTGTGATCACGTGGTGATAACAACTCTCAGCTTACATTCTGCTCAGAAAATGTAATATTTAACTTATACTAGCTCTTGATGACTCTTGTCCTTTATTCTGGGTGCTGTGCATGGGTATTTTTAGCTGACCTTTCTGAATCTTCTGATTCTGTGGCCTAAATTGTAACTACATTCTCAGTTTTCAGAAATTAGCTTGGCAGCAATCATAGCCCTGTTGCTGAGGTCTATCAGCTGAGAGTCAGCCCTAGTATGTTTAAAATTAGGTTTATAACATGTGGACCCTATGGATCAGTGTTTCCTAGGCTGCCAAACATTTTGATGCCAAAGGAAATTGCCGCCAGTGTAAAGCACTCCCTTGTTCTAGGTACTAAAATTATTGCAGAATGACTATATACTTGAATCAACCTGCTGTTTACTTCATAGAGGTCTTTTCACCATCCTGTTAGGCTATGTGCTACGAGCTGTCATTTTGTCTTAGATGTTAAAAAAAAAAGCCCCATTGACCAAGCGAGGTTACACTGGCTCAGGCCCTGGAAAAGAGCTTCCCCGTCCTGCCCTTGCTTTGTCCCAGAGAAGCACCTCCTGCCCTTCACCTCTGCAGACTGCATGCTCCCTGGGGTGGTCACCAGCATCTCCTGTCTCAGCTGCAGCACTGAACATGTTTAGCACTGTGCAAATGGATGGGGAAATGGCCAACTGCTCCCTCCTGAGCAGGCTCTGCGGTGACGACCACGGTTCTGCCCCTGGACCCTACCTTCAGCAAGGGCTTTCAGGAGCAAACAGGCCTTTATTTTGTCTCCCTTCATGGAATTATGGTTGGTTTTGTTACATGGCTCCTGCTTGCAGTGAAAATCTGCCTCCCATCCTCCATGTTTAGCAAGGTTGGCAGCTGCAACAAGCTTCACAAACCACCACCTGCATCATTTTGTTTTGTGTATGTCCCTTGCCTTTTATCACAGGATGAGCAAGAAGAAATTATTAGCTCAGGAGAGCCCTTTTTTCTCTCTAAGGTAATTTGGGAAAGGATCTGTCACATCACAACACTTCTTGAAGTTGTCAGCTGGATACCTGACAAATGTTCTTATCTACAAGGGCTTGAAATATTTGTGTGAAAATGGATCTCTCTCCCTTCCTCCTCTTCCTATTTGCAGGAAGAAAATAAGCTTTTGAGAAAAATTCAAAATTTTAAAAGTGATCCAAATTTCACATTTTAAAAACTGAATTCAAGCAAGTACATGGATTTTTGTGTTATATAGATGAAAGGAATTAGGAGTGACAGCCCCACATCTACGTAGGAAAGAGACTCAAGCACTACATTTCTCCACATTCACGCACCAATTATGAACTGTCCGAAAATATACACGTAATCGTCCAGATCAAGATCTGCTCATGCAATTTTTAAATACCACACTGTAAGCTGCAGTACTTATCCTAAGGGCTTCAGGTATTGCAAGGAGAAAAAACTGTTATCTACTAGATCATCAATACCAAAGGCCCCACAAATATAGTTCTTTTCAGATCAGAGGCAAAATAAATATAGGTTTTATCAAAGCCAGGTTATTGGCTTTTACCAGGGCTAAATCTGTTCTGCTTCTGTCTGTGAAGTAATTGATTTCCAAGCCTAGATGCCAAACATTTGTATTAATTATCTTTAGTTTAAAACAGTGAAGTATCCCTCTAACCAAGGAAAACCACACAACTGATTTACAGCTACCGGTGCCAAACCGCACTGCAAAACTCACTTCAGAGGAGCCAAATCCACTGCAGTCAAACAGGACAGAAAACTTAAAGCCTGTGAAGTGCTAGGGGGTCACCTGGAGCCAACTTTTATGGTCTCAACAGAAAGCTGGGGATGGAAATCAGATGGCTAGCAAGAGCGCTTGGGTCAGCTTTGCTTTCCTGATACTTGTGGATGTCTATGTATAAGCAAAAGGGAAATGGGGAGAGACTGAGGGAGAATAAGGGGAAGCTGTAGCAGCATAGTATAAACACCCTGTACTCCTAATTAGTAATACTTTCAGCAGTATAGTGTAACTACAGTGTACTCCTAATTAGTAATAGTTTCAGTGCAGGCTGTTACCTAAGCAACTGTAATTAAGGGTTGAATACATTTACAAGTTTTTTTCCTAGCATTTCATATAGCAGAAATCCAAGAAAACAAGTTATTTACAAAGCAGGAATCTGCAAAGGACAGGCATCCTTCATAGACACTGACTCTTGAATTTCATGTGGGAGCTCTGATCTACATCTGGCAAGCTTTATGTATTTGTTTGTGTTTTGGTTTTTGTAACAACCTGGATTTCTGCTCTGCAAAAAGGCCATACTGGAACACATAGCATACAAAATACATTTTCTTTCTGCCCTTTATGAAAAGACTAAAATAAACTAAGAAAAGTCAACCGCTAGCTAAAGAGGAAAGAGAAATACATAAATCTACAGGGCGAGGCATTGCACACACCTTGGCTGCAGCGCATGCTGAAAGAAGCCATCACGCCAGTTCCTGGATCACCTTGTTACTCTCCTTGGCTTTCTTACACGTGTACAGCCATTTGATTATCCGAGCGTTGCGCTCGATCACGGAGGTGCTGCTCGGGACCTGTTCTGTGAGTTCATCCTCCAGCAGCCCCTCGTCCCCACTGTGCCTCGTGAAGTCACTCTCAGACGTTGCCACACTGATGCTGCGGATCTTGAAGGAGACATTGTCAGACACCACAGAGAAGTTCTCCCTCCCGAGATCCTCGATGACGTCCTGCTCCAGGCCACAGTACTTGAAAAACGTATCAAACTCAGAGAAAGACTTGGAGTAGCGAGAGCTGATGTCCGACTGGGAGCGATGGAGACCTCTCCTCTTCACCTCCTTGACCTCCTCAGGAGGTACATTCAGTTTTGAGGGTTGCTCTTGCTCTTTTGTACATACCCCCGGGGCTTTGGCGCTCACAGTGACGGTTTGCTCCGCTCCGTGGTTGCTTGGCTCGTGGTCACCATGCTTTGCTGAGACAGACTCTTTGCTCTCCGTGGCTGCGGTGTCCTCCATGACTCTGGGCATCTCAGGGGAAGCCAACTGCTTCTCCTTTACAGACCCTTGGAAGATCCTCCTCACCAAGCTCCCCCGTGAGCCGTCCTGGCTTTGACCTCTCCCAAAGTCGCATTTCTGGCGGTAAATCACCAGGGAATCCGGCCGCATCTGCCTCTTGGGGGTGCCGCGCCTGGCAATGGGGGGGCCGCGCTGCAGGGGGGCACGGCAGGAGTACACCGCCTTGGCCAGCTCCAGGGGCTTGGCCCCCTTCCCTCCGCCACAGGCCCTGCCGAGGGTTTTGCTCTCCACCGAACAGGTCTCGCCGCTGCTCTCCGAGGCCGAGCTCAGCAGGATGACGGGTTCCTGCTTGGTGCTGATTACCTGCTGGCTTTTCACATACTTGGCCTTATCGGCTGCCAGCCTCTCCACCGCACTTCTCCTGCCCGGGCTGCCTGCCTCCATCTGCCTGCGGAGGTACTCGGGCCCCTTGTTGAGGAGTCGCAGGGTGAGGGAGGAGTGGAGGTCGGAGATGGCGTGCATTCTCACGGCCCGGGAGAGTTCAGTTGGCATAGCAGCTCCGGGGGCGCGGATCCCGCTTCCAGTCCTGGGAGGGAAAGAGGG
>JAAGAY010145942.1:29458-45549 GCA_011801015.1 Ardeotis arabs
GGGGGGGGGGCAGCGGGGTCACCGACCCGCCGGGGCCGGTTTGGGGCCCGATCCGGCAGACGGCAGCGCCTCCTCCCCTGGGGGACCGGTACCTCCCGGCGCTCCCTCAGCGGCCCTGACGCGGGGCAGCGCCTCGCAGGTTCAGTACCTGGACGTGCCGGGGGCTGTGCTAAAAGGCAGCTCCGCCGCTGTCATTTTTAGGGAAGGAAGTGACTCAGGCTGCCAGCGGCGGGGCACGGTGCGGGGTGGCTGAGGCCCAGCAGCATCCCGCCCTTCCCGGGGCAGACGTTTGTCCCGGCCCACAGCAGTGGGCATAAATCCGAACTGCACGTCGTAAATCGTTGCCCTTCAGAACCACGGGGCAGATTTCCAGAGGGGCAGGGTTCCCGCCTGGGGCTGGCGGTTCTGGGCAGGCAGGACAGAGCCACCGGCTGCAATTTGAACACCTGAAATTTAGGCAGGTACGTCGTAGGTAATCGCCTGGGGCAGGCTGAGCACCCAGCTTTTACTCGTGTGATCTCATGTGAGATGCACCTCCTCTGTGGTCACTAATAACGATTACAGGTAACTTTTATCTTTAAAAAACAAAAGCCAGTTTATATCTGCGGATTTTTTCACAAATAGTTGGTTTGGTTTTTTTTTTAATTTGTCTATTGCTTCTGTGGGATTATAATATCAGAATGCTTTTGTGGTGATTGACACATACTTGATCTTTACAATCACTAAATTGTGGCAAACAAGTTTACGAAGGGAGAGGTGGGCTACAGACCTGTCCTCCTTGCAGAGTTTCAGGGTACGCCACTTTGCCACTAGGAACAATTTGCTCATAGGTGTGTGGATGGAGAAAAAGGCACCGTTAGTGTCAAGAAAGTGTAGGTCAAATGTTGGGTGCGCATCCTCCTCTGCACCCCCTGGGAGCTGGGTGGCGGCGGCCTGGGCACCTCAAGTACATGGAGCTACTTTATTTTGGGGTGGGAAAGCAACAGCTTTTGTGCTTATACCCACTGCCAAGAATGGGGCTATCCAGACAGAGCCCCGCTCTGATGGCTGCACCCAGAAGCTGTGTTCTCACCAAAGGGCCAAGCCATGCCACTGGCACCAACTTTATCCTCATTCAGGCATGAGAGGGCAAAAAGTGCTGACGTATGACCTCAGCAGCTGGGTTTCCAGTGGAGCTGCACTCCTCTGGGCTCATGCCTGTCTTTTAGGGGGTATTCCCATGGTTTATGTGTGCTATCAGAACTATGCTATGGTTCACAGAATCATAGAATGGTTTGGGTTGGAAGAGATCTTTAAAGGCCATCTAGTCCAACTCCCCTGCAAGGAGCAGGGACATCTCCAACTAGATCAGGTTGCTCAGAGGCCCATCCAACCTGGCCTTGAATGTTTCCAGGGATGGGGCATCCACCACCTCTCTGGGCAGTCCGTTCCAGTGTTCCACCACCTTCATCGTAAAAAATGTCTTCCTTGTATCTAGTCTGAATCCACCCTCTTTTAGTTTAAAACCATTGGATTTTAATAACCTTGGATTATTGCCCAAGGGACCATGGAAGACATGGTCTACCTTCCCAGACACAATGCAGAGCACTGTGTGCTCATTTTTGAGTCTCATGAGCATGAAGTGATTTTGATTTTGCCCTCCATGCAAAGCAATGAGTCTCCAGTCACGCTGAAAGTATTGGCCACATTTTAGCATACCACCACAGACTGGCCCAGCAGATTCGGGTGAGAGATTCTCACTCTGATAAGGGAAAGGTTGAGAGCAATCCTAGAGTAAGAGTTTGGGATAGCTTTTCAGTGAAGATCTGGTTAGAAAAACACAGAACAGAAATATTCAGCATAGTTCTACACCTGCTTTTCCCCTTAATTTTATATCATCTTTGCTCCTAAGCATGTAGGTCTGAACTCAAGAAGCATCTTAACACACACTTCTGCCTGTTCCCAGCAAGGATTCCAGATGGGATCCCAGATACACAAGTAGAGCTGATTCACATAACAGCTTACCTAAAAATTAACATCCTCAAAAACTGAGAGATAGTAATAAGAGTATAAGCACAGTTAATTACCAAGGAGCCCTTATTACCAAGGAGCCCTTCCCTGTTAAAGCAGCTTATACACAGATGTGTAGGAGTGTAGTTAATATCATTACATATTTACATGCTTTGTGAAAGGCTGGGCTTATAGAGAAGGCTAATTTATTGTGACAATGAGTTTTAGCAATAAGCCAATAGATGTGATGATTTTAATAATGAGATTAAGGTTTCATTCCCATCCCCATATTGACAAATTTGTCTTATTTTTTTTCCTTCAACTTTTTCTTTGGAGTTCTATGACACTGTACAATGTAAAAACATATTTTCATATTCCTCTGTGCATTTAAATTTGTGTTTGTTCCAAGTTCTTGTACCTTGTATCTCTGAGTTTTAAGAACTTACCAAAAATCTCACATGTGATTTATTTGCATTCGTTTGAAATAAGGAGAAGAATGAATATACGTGAGTATCAGTAAGAGTGATCTTATTAAGTAACTCAATTTCTTTATCAAAGCTGTTTATTCACTCCTTGCCACATGCAAAAGCCACTAGCAAGAGCAGATATTACATCGTTTTATCACTGGACAATAACTTTGTGTTTAGACTTGATATACAGAAACAATTGAAAAATATTGGTTGTTCTAGATGAAAACAAGGATTTTAAACAAAAAAAAAAGAGACATTTTTGTTTCACTTAAAATTTCCTATGTTTTGAAGGCACGCCTGAGAGACAAACCTGGACGTTTTTGATGGAACATTTTTCATTTTCAACCAATTTCCTCCTCCTTTTACTGACAAAGGAAAATGTGAGTTTTGATTTTCCACAAAGTGCATGTCACAAGAGATTTCTCATGAAAAATTGCAACGGATCTTTTCAAGTGACTTTCTTAATATGTGAGATAGTTCTCCTTGTGAATCCTGGATGATGACAGCAACATTTAAAGTGGGAGAAGAGTCTTCCCAGGGTCAGAAAACATTGTAAGCAACAAAATTTTGCGACTTTGTCTCCTCTTTGATAAGGTACACTGATATAGCAGCTACACAGCTATGTGCTATTTTAAATATATTTAGGTCACATATTTAAGAACTTAAATACATTTAAGTTTAAAATATATTTATGTTATTTGAAATATTTTAAAATAAATATACATCTCTTGAAATTAGCTCTTATATTTATGGATACACTGTTACAATCTTCAAAGAAGAGAGAGCCATTGCATTTCTTTTCTTGAAAGTGTAGTGAAATATCGTGTGTTATGAGAGCACCCAGCAAACAAGATTTGCCCCCGGCCCAGCACAGGCTTGCAGACCATAAAATGGAAGAAACAAGGGGCACAGCAGCACCCATCTCTCAGCCTGTCACCTGGCATCCGTCTCGCTCAGGCGTTGATGCATAACACAAAGGTAAGAGAAGCAAACCCTGTGCACGCTAAGCCTTAACTGGCACTGTGAGTTTTCCCACGGAAGGGGAGTTTCACAAAACACCTCTGACTCAGCTGGTATTTAAAGTTATGGCTAAATACAAAGCAGTTGGGTTTTACATGGAGTAAGACAAACCACTTCTCACTCTATTTGCATTAATAAGAGATGTGTCCGGGGCACATTTTCCTGCTGCTGGAGACCAGAAAGCCAGTAAAAGAGAGCTGCCACAGCGTGACTGCAGGTAAAAAGTATAATGTGTACAAAGCTTACGTCATTGCTGTCTGCTGCTCCCACCCCGTTCCCAGTGTTGGTGACACTATTTGATTCATAGTGGTCAAAGGGCAGAAATGAAGCGTTGGCAGTGGGAGGTAAAAGGCAAGGAGAAGAAAGGGGAGCTCAAGCCCTAACAGAAATGGGACGGTCCCATTTTGGATGCCACTAGCACAGCTGGGTCCCAGGACTGAGGTTTCTCCCCATAGCAGCTCTCGGTGCTGGGCTCATGCATTACCTGAAAAGCAGGAGCAGCCCGGAGCAGAGGGTGGCTCGCTCCCACTGTGACATACTGAGAGGTGCCACTGGATGTCCTGCATTTGGGTGACATAAAGCAGCCAGAATGGGCAAGTTAATAGTTTCAAAACAGCTGTCTCCAGAGGGGGAAATTTCAGGCCCTTCGACATGGTATCAGTGAGGGTCATGATTCACTCTCAGATTCATACAACAGAAGATATATGCATGCTTGCACACCTTCAGGCAGAATTTTAACACTCATGGCTCGAGAACTGTACAGCAAAGGTTTCAGTAGAGGCAGACCTGCGTGACTTCTGTGTCCTCTTTTAGCCTCTTCCACAACGGCCAGATGGCTTAGCATCCTTTCCCATCCCTGTAATTCTGGGTTGTTTACTTCATTAAACAATTCAGCATCTTATTCAGAAAACATCTTCCTCCTAAAATCAATCCAGCTTGTTCAGAATTGTCATTAGTAGCCTTTATTTTTTAGTATAATTATTTCAGAAACCCTACGTGTACCGCTTCCTAGGTTGAAGAAGCATCATGGATCTCAACAGGATCGTGTAATTTACATCACAGTGATCTATGTCAACATATGGGGAGCCTTATTACAACAAAGAGCAGAAGAATAGTGATGGAATAACCCAATGAGAGCAAGAGATGAAAGGGAGGACAAATGCAACATGCATCACACTAGGCAGTGCCAATGGGGAAGGTGCAAGCCATGGCACGCTCCCTTCCCCTCTTATGTCCTTTTCTCCCTGCAGTACATCTGAGCCTGCACTAAATCCCTTTTTCATCTACCTCTCTGACATGCCTAGCACGCTCAAAAATACAAAAATCCAACCCAGATTTGGTACCTACCATATTTAAGTGTCTGTTGAAATGTTGAGATTGAATATTTTGATTAAAAAAAACTGACTTATTTAACATGTTGTCTGAGGGATCAAGTTCATTGAATAATGTACAAAAGGATAAGAAAGAGCCAGATTTTTCACAGTAAAATACAGCTACAATGTGGCAGAGGAAATAAATGAACTAACTCCCAGAACAACTCTGCTCGATCCAGAAAGGGATCCTTTGAGTTTTGAATTTAAATCCTTTATGAATGAATATAAGTTACATGTGTTAAAATAAACTTAGCACATAATAAAAGGTTCTTACTGTTGCTTCTGTTGTGTATAAGTTGGATGAATTTTCCCGCAGTCTTCCTCTATAACCACAGTCATAGCTTGTGGTTGTAAAACTGCGTCCCTTCGTGGCTGCAAAACCCTTTACAAAGCAACCAAGTTGTACATGGTCACTTTGCCCAACACAGGGATGGGTCAGGGTGCTTCTTTATGTACTTTCTGCATTTATAGGAAGGATTACTGCAATCGCTTTCATTCACCAGCATATTTAGCCACACGGTTTTCCTCTAGGGAAGTACTGTTAGCCTAGTCTCATATATAGCTAGCTTTGGTCGTGGAAAAGCCCTTTCACCTAATCTAAAGCTAAAACCCATAAAGGGTTTAAAGCTGTACAGATCTGTGTTGTTTTAGGGAACTTCCAGCATCTGTGTGTCACTGAGTTCCTCAAAACTCTCTCTGCTGTCTCCTTGACCTGTAGATGCCTAAAACAATCAGTGCAAAGTTTCTGCTGTTACAATGCCAAGGCATTATGTGTCTACCCATGGGCACCATCACACATCTCTTGTGGTCCAGAAGCTGAGAGACTTGCATGCATGCTTACATCCCATGGATTCCTCTGCTTATTCTCACACGTGGGCTCTCTCAGAGTGCACGTGCTAGATCAGGAAGCATATGAAAAGTTGCTGATTACCTTCTGACAGGTTGCCTGTTGTCTGTTATATGTAATTTATATGCTGATAGTTGGAGTATTCACCTGACAAGTGCATGAGGCCTTTTTCCCCTCCTAGATGTGGAGCAAAGATTTGAGATCAGATTTCTTGCTTCCCAACACAGTAGCTGTATTATGGGTGCTGTAGCTCATTGCCACTCAGATTCTGTTGCTGCTGAAACCAGTTCTATTTTGCTTGCCTAATTAGAAATTTACTGAAGTTATTAGGCAGAATATATTAATTCTATAACCTACAGTCCATGCACTTCAGAACTTGGAGATAGACAGTGAATTTCTAATTACCCATGCAGAGTGGAAGGATCTAAGCAGGCAAGGTTGAAAAAATCTCTCCTTCAGTGCTGGTCAAGGTGTTCTCTGGAGATGTGGGTTCAAATCTTCAGACATTTGAACATGTCCTAGCAGCTTATGTGGATGTTCCCTCACACAGGCACTGACTGCTGGAAATCCCATTCCCTACTTATTTCATCAATTTTCTCTAGAATATATTAAACGATTTATAGCAAGTAGGTCTGAGCATAGGTCTGCTTCCTTGTTCTGGTAGGAGAAACCCATAACAGACTGTACTGATCTCTAAGCTGACAGCAGGCATGCTCTGTATTTTCAGTATCCGTGAAGTTCCACCAGTGTTTTGAGCAGGGCAGCTTCTCAAAATCTCACTAATTGCGAGGAAGATGGCAACACACACCAGAAAATCACTGCTTGTTGTAGAGCTCCTTTTAAATGTAACTGAATAAATTTGTCCAACTCTATCTGCCATGGACACAGATCCTAATGTTTAAAGAAATGCATCTGTCAGTCAAACACTAAAACACTGAATGTATCACCTGTAGAGCATGGTGCCAGAACGTGTAACATATGGACATGTGTAACATATGAAGCCCATCATCCTCTGACTAAGGTTTTAATGATAAATTGGGTGAGATCATGATTGCTGCCTTCCTAAGAATTTCTCATGTCTATGGAATACTTAGTCTGAACATATAGCTAAGCAATTACTCAATCTTCCTTATCAGTCATTGCAAATTTCAGCCCCTTTCCTTATGTCATCTGTGAAGAACGGACTGAAGCCAATATTTTATGTGTACTTCCTATGTATTAATTTAGATCTGGAGGAGATCTTGCATGGTCTGTCTAGCAGAGTTACTGGCCAGTGAAGGTCTGCATGTTACCTTTCCACAGAAAGAGACAGTGCTTCTCACTGCTCAGATGCCTGGTGGTTTTCTATGTTTTCAAGAGCTTAAAGTTTTTCCCATACCCCTTAGCTTATGAGTCTGTTCTTGATGGACATGTGATACTTAAAGGAGACTTCTGGAGTACAGGCTGTCTAAGGGCTCCAAAGGGTGATTGCTTTCTACTATTGTAGGCACAAGAAATATGCAAATCTAGGAAAACTGATAAATGTGCTTATATGTATTACTGCAGCTTGTTTGCTTCCCCCTTCTAGGTATTTTCAGATCTCCTTCAGTTCTCTGATGCAAGAGCTTTTGGAGTTTAGATGGGGAAATGAACGAACTGGTCAAGACAGTTCAGCTGCCAAGGACAGACCTTTACGTTTAATGGTCATCAGTCAGTGTATCTCTGAAGGTCTGGTGGTTTGTCCTGTCACTTATTCTAAAGGGATTTTTTTTCAGTTCGGACACAAAAGGCAAGTATCTTCCAAGCTTGAAAGGGAGCCTGCAGTCTCACCTCACACATATGTATGTATGTACAGAGAGGATATATAGGCTCTGTTTCCTTTGCCTAACTTGGGAGTTAGCGTGGGCAAATGGCTATTCCCCACTGTCTTGTTTGGCTGACAAGAGAGTTAAATAGTGTAGATGTGATCAAATAATGTGTATTTTAGTCACGGGGTGAGAGAACAAGTCTGAGCCCATACATGCAGCTCTGAATCCTCAGGATAAATTTAATTCATTGGCTGTTTGACCTCCTCACTGCAACATGCAACTGTTTTATACATGTACTCATTCTGAATTTGATTGAGCCTATTTGATAATTTTCAGCTTTGGTTTAGGGAGATAAATAAGCTTTTCTGCTACTACAGAGTTGTGTTTTAACTATGCTTGGGAATGTCTGTGTTGTACTTGGTTTCTCTGACACAGTCATTTACATTGTGAAATCAGGCCATGTCCAACAGAACTCATGAGTGCCTTGCCCTTTATGTTTCAGAATCTTTCTAAATGCACCTCAACATCACGAGCCCTGCGTAACAATAGAAGAGTGTTCCCAGTACTCTTGGGATGACCTGGCTACAAATTCTTGATTTATAAGAATTTATCTTCAAAGTGATAATAGTTTTCTTCTACTCTGTTTGACTCTGAAGATTAAATAACATCTTGGATAATGAGAGTAAGATGGCTTAGCTGTTCTGTATAATTATATCAATTCCAAAGCTGTACAAAACAAATAAACATAAGCCCCAGTAGTCAAGCCTCGTTAGGTTTATGTTGCAACAGCTACATTAAACAGAATTACAGATTCAATCAGATCTTATCATGCTGGTGCTGCAGCAACTGCTCTGGACAGGATCACACAGTTATTCCTACTGCACGGCTTTTCTGGGAATCAGTGGTCCAGATTTCTTCAGCAAACAGCTCCACTCCTGCCCTGCAGACATTAACTCAGGTGCTAGCAAGATGTTCAACCCCAGGTTAAGCTGGGATATGTCCACTTCTGGCTGCTGGACTGCAAGGGTTCCCACGCCACTCCTGTTTCCTCCCCCAAGAAAGAAGATTCAATGAGTAGAAAAGAGCTGGAAGCATTGGAGATTTTAATCATTTATTCCATATGACTATTCAGTGTCCAACCAGGAATCTACCTGTCAGCAAATATTCTTCTACCTATTCCTTGTTATTTTCTATCTTTGCAAGTATAGCTGATACAGGAGTCTTATTTATGGCATCCTCTCTGTAAAACTACCTGTATTTTAAGACTTTCTAAAGGATCTTCTATAGAGAAAAATAAAAAGGGAAAAAATATCTGGTTTTCTAAAGTAGAAGCTTAAGGCTTTTGGGTTTTTACTGGAGTCTGGGTTGCATGGTGGTGAGCCACCCAGGGGATGGGTTGTTACCTGCCAGGTACGTGGGGGCCAAGGAGGGAAGGGAAGCACTCATCCCCACACCGACTCTGCTTTGGGAGCCTCCAGCAGCCCTTCTCTGGACAGACATGTCCCCTGGGTGCCCCAGGTCTGGCTCCTTCTACCCTCTGTCTCCAGCACCCTATGCCCTCGGGCAGGAGATGTGGTCTCCAGCGCAGGCAGTTCACCCTGGTGGACCAAGTACAGCCCTCACTGTTCAGATGTTTTGGACTAAATGACCCCTCTCCAGGTCACACATATGGTAATTATGTCTTAGGAGTAGCACAGGAGTCCGGAGCAGAGGGGCACGAGGTGGGTATAGATTGGCTGTAGGTGTAGTCTGGGTACGGGTGGTCCACCTGTCACGCAGTGATGCCCCTCTCCACCTTGGGCACTGGGGTCAGCCCCAGCACCTGAGGGATTTGACAGGGTAGACGTGGCCCATGAGCATGCTTCAGCTTGGGGAGGCGGGGTAAGTGGAGTCAGCACAGATCATAGGATCACAGGGAAATTCAGGGACCTCAGGAGGTCTCTAGTCCAACCTCCTGCCTGAAGCAGGGTCAGCTGTGAGACCAGAGCAGGTTATGACCTAGAAATAAAAATAGTGTTCCGAGGAAGGATTATAAAAAGACCAATCAAATTTTGCAGAACAAGAGTAACAAGGGAAAAAAAAAAAGCTGCTCATTTGATATTCTTGAACACCTATTTCATTTCCATTTTTACCATGATCCATTTGTTTAATTTTTCTATGTAGATTTTAGGCTTCTGGTTCATGTATTAAATTGGTCGGTAAATTATCTGGGACATTGTTAGACATAAAATAAAGAAATTATAGCAATATTAAAATCAACCAACATACAAAGAAATGTGATATTTGTTTACTGTCTAAAGTAATTATTTATCGTCACTAAAAGCCAGCCTTCACTGGAGAAAAAAATAACCTCAGTTTATTGTTCTTTGGCTTTGAATAGAATGGCTGTATTATTTTAGCACCAGCTGAATGTAGAGGGGAACCTGTAATACAGGCCTAATAGAACTCACTTCATGTTATTAGAAGTTAAAGAGTAACTGCAAATAGTAATTACAAAATTACTTCAAATTTCTCCTTAGAAAATGGTCTCCATTACCACATTTGCTACCCCCAAAAAAACTTACCGCCCTAACAAAACCTCTTTTAAAATATTTTAATGATTAAACTGTTTTTTTTCCTTTCACATCACAGGAGAATGATTAATTATTTCATTGACCTGTTCTAGATCTGTGTCCAACATCTTACGAAAGTAAGGAAAATAAGAATTAATACATTAACTCAAGTCATGCAGTATGTTGTAGAGAAAAGGTTAGCTGAAATCCTTGATCCTTTGGTTTAAGACTGGTACTAAATAATGAGTGAGCAGATAGTTTTCATTATTAACATTCTGGAAAAAATATTTCCAGAATAATTAACAATAATGCTCTATATTATTTTATAATAATGCTCTATAATTATTAAATTTTCTAATCTGGAAGTTTGCACATTGTGTGTGTGGTTCTCCAAAAGACCCCAATTACAGAGCAAATTTCATCCTGACAATTTTGTAGCAGTGAGCATCCCATCCAGATTGAACTGCTCACTGACTGTGAGCATCTCACCCAGCACTTTCCCAAAAGGGGAAGATGGTGTGCAGATGAACACTGACACACCCAGAGTATTCTCTTGAATCTCCTGATGTTTTTGTGCACTGTGGGCATTCAGCACCTTGCACAGCCTGATACTCGGAACGAGGGGAGATTGGGTGGCATGCAGATAAGCATCCTCTCTTTTCCTGACCTAAACCCCTCTGAGGCTGGAAGAGCAAAGTCCAACCCTTGCAGACGTTTTGCTGAACACAGACATCTCTCCAGGGATGCAGTGCCCTGAGCAGGGAAGAGCCTGTGCGTGCCCTCACTGGGGCCCCCACACATCCAGCACCTTCTCTGGCTTCCTGTGCTTCCTTGTGGCACTTGGAACTGCCCTTGATTTGATTTCAGCAGAGCCAACATTTGCTCAACCGTTTGTGAATCACTTGACGCTTGCACAGACTTGTTGAGAACACCAAAGTCATCTGCCAGACCACAGTGTTCCCGGCTTTTCTTTTTTAACTTCCTTCCTTCTTGAGCCTGCTGCTTCAGCCGAGTTAAGTTCTATGAGCGCGGCAGAGGTGAAGAGATAGGCTATAGATGGTGAAAAATTACAGCATGTCCTCCTCACAGCATTTCATGCAAAAATGAAGAGTTTCTGTGGGATGTATCACTGAATGCTGTTAAGTTATAAATGGCTCCAGTCCCTACTGGCTTCAGTCAGAGATAAGGACATGCAGCACCAGTCAAGTTTGTTTGCTCAGAGATATCATCACTCAAAATATAGAAATAACTTGCATCCTGTCAAGCTAGCCAAAGACGTCAGTGCTCATTGAACCTTTACAAAGGCTTTTGGAAGGAGATGAATACTGGAAAAAGCTTAACTTATCACTTACCTAATTATAATTATTTTAAAATAATTTTAACTAAATTAGTTATTAAAGTATAATTTAATCTTTATTTAACCTTTGTAGAAGCTTAAAAGTACTATAGAGAAAGTATGCACACATTGGTTTACTATTGTCTTATTTGAGAGATGTTGTTATTTTGAGAATATTATCTAGACATTTCTAAGCCTGAATGTGTAAGTGGATATGACGTATCAAAGAGCTGGGCTGCTGAGCTTTAATGTCAACACTCTGCCTTTTAAGCTTTTTTGCTGTTCTTTGAAAAGGCTGAGAATATACATTGGTCACTAAGTTGCCCTAATATGTTTTAAAGGATTTTAGAGATTGAAAAGGGGTGATCAGCAAGGATGTCAGCTGGCAAAATCATCTTTCGGTTGCACACTGCTGTGTGCAATTTCCATTGAGTGTGGAAAAAAACCTACCAAACAAACCACAAAATCTTTCCTTTTCCAAGCAAAGAAGATAGATAATTGGCAATGTTTCTAATGAACACTCAAATAATTTTACACATAATTTGAAGTGTTGACACTTCCAAATCCTTCTGCTAGCAAAACTGTTATCTAGTGTGGGTCTCCTGTTTCTAATCAGTGTGGGGTGTGTATAAATACAGCATTACTGAACCTCACCCCTTTGGGGAGGGCACAGCATCGAGGCTGTGATCCATGTCTGTCCCCCCTCATCTTCCAAAGGGGGTTACCACCCTTCAAAGCCAGCACTGACCTCTGCAGTGAAAAATGCACTTTCTTCCATGTGAGGACGTATTTTCCTTCCGTTTGAAACCAGACTGCCCTTTTACACGAGATATTCCTGTCCTTCCTGGCACTGAGGGTCTAATCGGCAGCCCTGGCATGTGGCTGCACGGGTTTGCAGCCTGGCCGGTAACTGCTGTTCATGCAGTGTGCCGTTCTTTGTTGCTCAACATGAGAAATTATGGAAATGCCACTGGAAATGGGGTCTGCGTTAGCTAGCACAACAGCAGCAAGATTTTACTTTCTTTGCCAACAAGACATTGCTGTTTATCCCCGGTTTTGTGCTGTGTGGCTTGAGGTGAGGAGTATTAGATTATTGGCAAAGTCATCGGACTGAAGCTGTGCGCTGGGGAAGGCTGAAATGCATTTGCTGACATAGGTGGTTGGTACTTGGTTTTATCTCAGTCAGAGCACATAAACCCTGCTGTCCATCTTTCCCCCTCCCTTCTCCCTCTCAGCTCTCCCCCTCCATTATCGCCCTCCCTCTCTTTACACCATCGCTCCCTCGTTACTGTCTTTGGCCAAGCTTTTGGCAGCCTGCAGGGGAACTGGCCTCCCTCATCACATTTCTGCTAATTGAGGCCTGATGAGAGGCATTTGCTTTCCCCTCTGTGCTTATGGCTCCCCAGCTGGGGCCCTGGCTCGCTCTCCCCTTTCCATGTCTCTCAGCTCTTCCTGGAGGAGAGCAGATGCTCCCCCATGGAGAACAGCTGGCCGCTATCACTGCCATGTAACAGACTGGCTTGTGCTCCGTGCCACCCGGTTGGGACACCTGGAGTCATCAAGTGGCATCCTGCTGTGCAGGGATGGTCTCACGCTGCAATAGAAATAATCAGAAATCATCGTTTTCTCTCTCAGAACAAAAATAACCAGTTGTGTCCCGATCACAGTGTTTGAAACAGGAACCCTGCAAGAACAGATAGTATCTATATTGAAAAAATACACAGAGATTAGTGCAAAGATTGCTATGAAAATGGCTTTTTCATTTGTAAATAGTAACATGGAGTGTGAAAAGCGCCATATCTGATGGCTAAGGGCAAGAAGGGCCCTCATGCACACAGGGGTTATGAGGTAATCCATTTGTGTGTCTACATCAACTTTAATTCAGCTCAGGTGTGGGTTTTTCAACCCAGTCTCCTGATCATCTCCTTTTACTGCACTTTGATTTGCACTTTAGAGTGATCTCAGATTTCCTGGACTGGATCGTTTTTGTCATAAAAGTAGACCAGAGGACCATAAATCCCAGCTACTAAGGGGCAGTCGGTGGGACCTGGTCCAGTCTGGGTGGCAGGTCAGTGGATGTCCTCCACTTGTGCTGCACTATCAGCTGACCTTACCCACGTGTCCCTCAGAGCAGCAGATTCTCGCCTGGCATTCCCTAAGATGGCAGCAAGAAACTGAGCTCCAGCCTCTAATTTCAGGCTGCCTGACAGAGCTGGTCTCCCTTCTCCAAACACGTGTTTGTGGACACGTGTGTTTGTGCATGCCCTGTGCTGAAAGGAGAGCATCCTCAGATCCTTCCCAGAAACTGCAGCAGCTTCATTCCCGCTCTGCTTCTGGAAGAAGGGTGCTGCTAGGGACTCCCCACTCCATACAGCTTCAATCCAGTTCATCCTCCTGGTGGTTTCTTCACTCCTTTTGATTAGGTTATTCATTCCTGGGAACAGATCTAGTTTAAAAACACGATATGGGAAATTTTAACTTCAGAAATCACTGAAGTTTTGGTTTGCTTGCAAGCAGAGCAATACTAAGTTGGTCGTCTTTAGCCTTTAGTGCACTGTTGGTAGAGCAAGTTGTGGCCATCTGGTCTGTCATCACTGAGGACACACAGACAGGCTTGCTGACAACTCCGCCTTAATTAGAGACTGATCCCAGCTTTCTCGCGAGCCAAGAGAAACAACATGTTTTTGTCAAATATGAGTTCTCCCAAGCATGTGGGTTGGAAAAGAATAAAAGAGGCAAAACTCTATTGTCACTTATATTTTTTAAATCTTAAAATATTGCAATTAGCCTTAATCATTTTATCACTTAACTGTATCAAAGTAGCTCAGGTTAGTAGAAGGTGCTGAGCACTCCTTTTGAACAATGCTTCCTTTGAGCTATTTATCTATGCAGTGCTCTGCTGGAGTGCAACCAGCAGAAATAATATCTGATGGGCTGCTGCAAAGCCCACTTAAGGTATATTATGTTGTCAAGGCAGATCTGTAAAATAGCTCTTTCTGAACAGGGGCTGCGTGTTTGATCTTCAAAACTTGGCATGTAAGCTGAGGGGAAAAAACATTACTTAGTCTTTGTCCACATCTCCATTGTGCTGCAATGAGCCTTCAGACCAGAGAGTCCAAAATCCTTGTACTAATACATTTAAAATAATCTATAAGGTGTCCATATACACTGGCTCCATGGCTGGATTCATCTTACCTAACAGTACCAATGGGGTTCATCTTTTGACAAAATGCTATGTGTCCCCATGTAGGTGCAATAAGTCTAGATGGTACTCACAATCGATGGAGGTCTATTCAGTACAATCACTAGAGAATCATGTATGTCACCCTAAAGTCATTGAGAGCAGCCCTAAGGAGAAGGACTTGGGAGTACTGGTGGACGAGAAGCTCAACATGAGCAGGCAATGTGCGCTTGCAGCCCAGAAGGCAAACTGCATCCTGGACTGCATCAAAAGAAGTGTGGCCAGCAGGTCGAGGGAGGTGATTCTGTCTCTCTGCTCCGTTCTGATGAGTCCCCACCTGGAGTACTGCGTCCAGCTCTGGAGCCCCCAACATAAGAAGGACATGGACCAGTTGGAGAAGGTCCAGAGGAGGGCCACAAAGATGATCAGAGGGCTGGAGCACCTCTCCTATGAGGACAGGCTAAGAGAGTTGGGGCTGTTCAGCCTGGAGAAGAGAAGGCTCTGGGGACACCTTATAGCAACCTTCCAGTACCTATAAGGGGCCTACAGGAAAGACGGGGAGAAACTCTTCAGCAGGGTCTGTTGCAAAAGGATGAGAGGTAATGGTTTTAAAATAGAGGGAGGTAAATTCAGGCTAGATATAAGGAAAAAAATTTTTACATTGAGGGTGGTGAAGCACAGGAACAGGCTGCCCAGAGAGGTGGTGGATGCCCCATCCCTGGAAACATTCAAGGCCAGGTTGGACGGGGCTCTGAGCAACCTGATCTGGTTGGAGATGTCCCTGTTCCTTGCAGGGGAGTTGGACTAAGTGACCTTTAAATGTCCCTTCCAACCTAAACCACTGCATGATTCTAAGTCCACCTGAGTTTAGCTGCTTAGATGTAGAGCTGCTGCGCCATTTGAGATGCTTCAGGGTTAACCCATGGGATCTCCAGCTGCTGATCTGGAACAACATTGGTGCACTATAGGATATATGCCATATTTGATGGCTTCATGAGGCCACTATATAAATCCTGTTGTGATTCAAATGGCACCAGATATCTATGCTTAGGGAACTTGGTCCCAGTGTAAAATCAACACTGTAGACTTCTGCGTTTGAACTAGTCCTCCTGTGTTGTTCCCCTCTGCTCCCCTGTTGCTTGCTGGTGACATCTGTTTTATTATGAGATTAACTGTGCCTTGTAATACCTCTTCTACTGCATCAGGACTGCCCAGGTGATGGGCTTCTATGCAAATATCTGCAGCTTTTTCTGGAATGTACCTGCTTTGGGAGGATGCATGGAGAAGTCTGTGGAGGATGATGGTGGGTGTAGCCCTGATGTTGTGCTGGGAAGGCTTTCGGGTCACACCCTGCTCCCACACAACTGCTCTTGTCATGTAACTACACTTCGCCCTTTGGTCGGGACTTTTGGCAGTTGTGTAGCATGTCCTTGGCTGATACTGCTGCCAAGTTCACCCAGGGTGTGGCACAGGCACAATTAGTACACTCCTGCTCTGAATTTAAAAAAAAAAAAAAAAACCAAAAAAAAAAATTCC
>JAAGAY010145943.1:0-36681 GCA_011801015.1 Ardeotis arabs
GGCTCAGGAAGACCTGTAACAGAACAAGACAAGTTTACTTAATCTTGACAGCTTTGGGTGTAATCTTACTCTGCTTGTGACAAGTCAGACTTTAAGATTTATAACTCCTTAATCAAATGTCTAGAAGACTCAGAAAATGTTATCATAGGACTTCCTTTCACATGACTTCCTGAGAACTCAATAGACCGATAGATAAGTGCTAGCATAAGCTTGGACCCTGCAGTAATTTTGAATTGACTAACAGTTTTGGAAAATGTCTGTTTCTTACATGTCCCTTCCAAGATCCTGTTGTACTTCTTACAGGTATTTTTGAATGATAAAACAGCCCAGCAATAACAAAAAAAAAACCATGCGAGTTTCCGGTTGATGATGTCGATAGATTTGTCCTTATTGGAATTTCGTACCATACAAAGCAATATGTGGAGCGTGTAGATGCATATATAAAAATGTCCATGCACACATACATTATGCCTTTTCGGATGTAACAGTCTGTCTTCGCTCACATTCAGCTCAACAAAATTAGGTTGAGGCTGTATTAATCACGGTACGTCTCACCCCTTAATTGAAGTTGCTACAGTTCTTTGTCTGGAGGACTTGGGTAGGCCATGGCCATCTACGGGCCGTAATGTTGGTAATTCGTACTTTGGGTATTTAGTATTGTTGACGCTGTTGGCCGTGGTGCCTAAAGCTCTGACACTGTCCACAACCTTTCCCTTGCATCTCTGGTGGTAATCACGGCTGCCACCCTTGGGATCTTCACCGTTGGGATCTCCATGCAGGTCAGCAGTCCTGGGAGTGATGTTCCTGCAGAAGCTCCTCTAGCTTCATACCTCTACTAGAGGCCTTACTTAAAGAAGGAAGAAATAAATACTGTGCTAAATCCACATCTTTAAGAGGAGGAAGGGATGCCAATGACAAGGTGATACGAAGAGGTGCACGCAACCAACATGCAGTCTGTGGCTGGAGGAGCAGGAGAAGCATGGGTGTTTGTTGTGTTGACGCGATGAGGCTGCAGCCGGACTGAGGGCTTCTCACGTTGCTCGCAAGGCCTGTGGCTCAGGGCAGATGTTCTGCCAAAGCAGCTTGGCTAATAGCTGGACACATCAAAAGTGGGAGATTAGCACCTCTGTAATTTAAAGTATTTTCCTCTCTCCTCTCCCTTGAGTATACTGATGTTCAAGGCTGCCAAGTGCCTATAGTCTTGCCTTTTAAGTCAAAAGCGTGCGAGAAGGACTGGTTTAGATCTCTCTAGATGCCCAGTTTGCTGTGGGTACAACGCATTGCCTTAGCTGTTCCGTGTGCAGATATTGTGCCCGTTTTGTGGGCGAGTGTCTGTGGAGCTGCCTGAACGCAGGTTTTTATTACTGCTTGTTGGAGTCAGAGTTTTGTGCTCATCTTCCAAACCCGTGTTTCATCCAGCAAGCCCTTAAAGGCTTGCGAGACCATCACCTTTGCATATTTTGTCTGAAAAGTCTTCGCGCATAGTTCCCTGTGCCAAAAGCCGCATACTATATTTTCCTAAAAATTGCGTTTGCGTTGCCAAAAAATTGGTGGGAACTTGCAATTTCCGAGTTACGAGTTCACGCGCCAACTGCGAAAGGAGAAAAGCCAACGTGCGAGGTTTTGCAGCACCCTCGATGTCTCCCTTCCGGCTGAGCTCGAGTCTGCGCTCCCACGGGCGGCGGGCGCGCAGACACCGGGGCTGGCGGCTCCTGCCAGCGCGTGGGCAGCACGACAGGCGCGGGCAAACGGCAAGGAAGGGGGAAAAAAAAAAAGAGACGGAGATGCAAACTCAGACTTGTGGAATCATTTCAGCTGTGCCTTGGCGTACGCGGGATGGAGGTAGCCTGGTCTTTGGGAAAATACAGGCTGGGCAGTGAGACAGGAGCGGATCGCCAGCGGAGCAGGTGATTGTTCGTAAAACATTGTATTTTCTGGGTATTTACTAAGTCTTGAAGCAACAGTTACAGGAGATCCCTTTGCTGCTGCCCTCTCTCAATTATATCAAATAAGTTTTGCGCATCCTAATTGTACATGCTTAAAATATTTTAGGATGTAACTTCTTTATTTCATTTTTTGAAGTCTTCAACGGTTGCGTGTTTGACACGGTTTTGTTATCCTAGATGTTCTGTTATGATCTGGCACGCGCAGCATTAATTCCTTTATCAGCTCTGTTTCCTTTCCAGTTGTTCGTTTAATTGAGCTCCTCTGTGTATTTTACAAAACAAGATGCGTTCATTACAACTTGCCGGGCTGCGATAGTGTTGTAACGCGTCTCAGAAAAAGGGCGCTGCTGTAGACAGTTGTGGAAGTGGGGTGGTTGGTTTATTTTGCAGCTGATGGGAGGAAGCAGTAGCAGAATTCTTGCATGCGTAATCAGTAGGAACTTTCCAGAACCTCTTTATTCTAGCTATTTTCTTTTAAAGCTGTGTTTACTCTAAGAATTCAGCTGAGGCAGTTGAAATATGTGGCTGCAGCGTTGAACAGAATACACTGTGTGTTTTGTTACTCTCCTTGTTCTGCTTTGACTTGTGCAAACAGTTTTAATCCAGAGGAAGAGATCATACAGGCTGTGACTGCAGTATCGTACGATCCAGTCCAGGGTGCAAATGACCCTCTTACGGCACATCCCGACGGCGAATAGTCTTGTCTTGAGGTGGGTGTAGATAGCGTGTGTCCTTCTCTTGCACAAGCCCTTGGAGCAGGAAGCCACGTGCATTAGTTCTGCGGTGTTCGGGAGCCAGCACATCTGCGTGACCGTGCACCTGCGTGCGGCTGGAGATGTTCAAGCACCGTCTTCAGTGCAGATTTTGAACATTAAACACACGTCGCTGCTCGTAAACGTGCTGCTGGGGATTCAGCACCAGAAGGGCCATTTCCCAAAGCACGGAGCAACCTCTGCTGAGCTTGGCAGGGATGGACCCGTCCAGTGCAGTCCAGCGCTCGTTACTGGGAGGCTGTCTGTGGCATTGGCATCGTGCATGGAAAAGGTCTGGGCAACCACAGGAGTGCTCACGACTGCCTGCCGTTGTTGGCCGAGCCAAGCTAGAGAGGCTCGTTTGGTGTCCGGTTGCTCCTCTCTCTGCTGTTGCCTCTCCCTCTCGCAGCCATCTCTGATGGTGCCTTAGTGATGGGCATTGCTTTTCAGCCATGGGTGAATGCAGAAGAGGGATTAAGAGATTGGCTTCCTGCATCCTGACTCAAAAGTAGGCATATGTGCTTTTTTTGGTGAGTAGAAACAAATCGGTTTCAGCAGAGCTTTTTTAGGGAGTTTTCTCAGGCACAGGATGAAATTTTGAGGTGGAAAAATTTCACACTTCCCCCCCCCCCCCCGTTGGGCCAGTGTGGTGAGGACCAACTGTATTTTTGGGTGCTTGGGATCCATGTGTGTCACTGTTGAGCATGTGGCTGTTGAGGAACGTGTGCGGTACATACGTGTCTCCAGCACAGCACCGTGGTGGGGTGGGATCCTTGCTCTGGACCCAGACTGGAGCTGTTCCTGGGAGAGAAAACATCAAGACAAAACTGGGGAGGAAAGCACCTTTTCTGTCCCACTTTTTCTGTTCTGGCTGGTGCTAAAGCGGTACATTGGGTACTTCATGGTGTGTGTGTTAGCTTACACACTGATGTTCGTTGGCACATGTACGGTTTCTTTTCTGCATCGTGCTGCCCTGGCTGTAATCTGATAGCCGTAGCCCTTGGACAGGGCAAGGCAAGGAGACACTCTGCGTTTCCACAAAAGCTTAGCTAAGTGCATTTTTCTTATTGTGTTGTGGGCCTGATTCTTGAGGGGGGATTAGATGCTCTCAGTTGTGGGTGCTCAGCATTTTTGCAAGTCACCCTTCTCAGAAGTTGGTGGTTACATTTTTTTTTTTTAATGGGAAAAAGCATTTTTCCATTTGCTTCTCCATAAACTGAAACCACTAAAGAACTCTTGCTTAGTTTTCCACACACAAGCGCTCACTGATGGGAGCCTGAGAGGGGCTGCAGGTCCTAGAAGGCTTTAAGTGTGTGAAAACAAGGAGACCTAATGAAAATGGTTTTGCAACTTAATTGTGGTGGGTGTGCCTTTGTTTGCCAAAAGAAATGAAAGTGCTGGAGGCCAAAGTGCTTGCTTTATCCTCAGAGGAGTGAGGAGAGCAGTATAAACTTCCCCAGCCAGTTTTGCCAAGGTGCCCGCGATCTCTAAGTCCCCGCAGGGCTTTGCCACTCTGCTCCTCTGGACCCTTCTCATGGACTTTGAACCTTGAGCCGTCCATCCTTGTATTGCTCTCCAGAAATGCCATGTTTTGCACGGTGGACCTCTCTTAGGCCTCCTGAGTGCCCTTCTTAAAAGGTGACTTCTTCACGTCGCAGGCTCGCTGCGTTTGGGGAAGCCAGCGTGTCTTTTCCAGTGGGTTTGAGATTCATGACTTGCTCCCTGGATGGAGATGCAGACCTCCACGTAGCCAGCCTTAAGCCTGTTGAAGACAAGAGGCTTGTTCCTCCTAGCACGCTGTCTTGAACCCCTTCAGAGTCATCCAAGAATCCTACAAATCTGATCCTTGGGGGCCAGACCCGCTGCTGCCTTCTGCTGCAGCCTCCTCAGCTACCCAGTGCCCCGCAGAAACGCCGTCCATTTTAAATGGATGCTGTTTGCAGCATCTTGGACTTGCTGCGCGAGGATGAGAAATGTTAACATGAATTCTTTAAATAACATCTAGTAGCGTTGAATGCACAGAATTATAAAACATTTTTATATTCTGAGATTCATTTGCATCTTCACATTAAAAGCTGTGGTTTTCTTTTCAGGGAACGGTTGCGAGATCTGATTTGTTTTGAAATCAAAGCTAAATTTGTGTTCTTGCATTCCTCTTTGCCCTTCATTTGACAAATTTTTCTTGTTCTATAAATACAGCATTGTAAACAAGGGCTAATCCTTAGCAACAACCTGGAAAGTTAACATTTCTCTCAAGCTCCTATTATAATTAATTCAGACACTCTGAATATGATGTGATTTACACGTAGTATTCCTACGGCCAGGAGGTACTAATATCTTGTTAGAGACCTGAGGAAAATAACAGGCTTTTGTGTTTGCCATATAGCATAATTGCACTGCATTTTCTTTCATAAGGAGATGTTTAAAGATGCTTTTTGCTTTACATTTGAAAAATGGAAGGCTTCTGCGTTTGGCTGAAATTCTTAAGTGTGTTTTTCCTCCTGCAGCAGTCAACATTGTCAAAACATTTGGCAAAGTACATTTTAATAATATGGGTTAAGACCATCATTATATTAATTTAATTCTCGGTGTAGGTAAATTCGTAAGATGCTTCCACTTTGACGGTAAAAGTTTTTCACAGTAAACATAATCTGTTTTCCCTCTGCAGAAAAGAAAGGGATATACAATCGAACAAATAAATCCTTTGCGTTACATTGTTTAAGTGTAGCTTGAACACTCTTTCTCCCATGGTCCATCCTTTTATTTTATTTAATTTTCATTTAATTTCGGTTTCTTCTGTTTATATTTGTTCAGGGAGTGTTTTTGTAGTGTTAATCTGTGTAAGCCACATGCAGTTGAACACTGCAGCTCCCGAAAGGCTGCGATTAAAACATGATGGATGTGGCAAACCACAAATGCAAAAGTAAGTTTACGTTTAGATTTTCTTCATAAAATATTTTATTCAAGTTTTGTAATACCTTGGTATCGTGGTCAACGTTGCTGTAAAAATTCTGTGTTATATGGAATGATACAATCTGTGAAGCATTTCCCATTATGTAGACACCATGTCTTTAAATTATAGCAATTTCTTAAGATTTTAAAGCAAAATGAGCTCTTAGAAGTGTGATTAATAGCAGGGAATGAGGCTAACACTGGGTCATCAGTGGCACTCCATTACAAAAAAGGTTGGGCTAATAAAAGCATCCATCTATTTGACCAATAAAGCATTTGAATGATATGCTGATAGTTTTTATCATGCTGTAGTTACTTTGTACTGAACAAACTGTGATTTTACGTGCCGGAAAAGGAGCGTGGAACAGGCGGCGCGGCTGAGGTGAGAGCGGTTGTCTCAAGTAGGGAAATATCAGGACTTTTATGTGAAGCTTGATGTTTTCAGAAGCCTTCAGGTTGCGGTGTCTACATTTTTGAAGCCGCTGTGGAATATCTAAATCCCCCGTGACCCGTGCCTGCCTGCCCACGGTCGTTTGGTGAGGCTGGCCCTCGCTGTCCTGCCGGGAGGGGAGAAAGGAGGGTATTGTGTGTAATCATTAATTCCGAGTTCAGTCCTCGGCAGCCCCAGACATCAGAAATGTTCTGCTGAAGCACAGGAAATGGGGCAGCACTTCTGTTTTCCTGGGGTGCGGACACCAACCCTGTCGTGTCGCACCTTTCATCCTTCCTGCTATTATGCTGTCATCCTAATGTATTAAAAAATACCGGGTTGCCTGAACAATACTGCGTTTGGATTTTATTTAAATACCTGTCTTATTAGTGGGTTGTACTGATTTCATGGGTTTGAACTTTTTTTTTTTTTTAAATACAACAAAAGGCTAAATATTTTCTGAAAAAGAAAACGGAGATTCTTGGCTGGCTATGGATGTCCAGGATTGTGCTGTGAAGAAAAGTACCAAATATTCTAAAACTTGTGAAGAAATGATGAGAGGGGAGGCTTCTGGCCATTGTGCTGTTTGCACATGAAATGGCAAGGGAGGGGAGATCAGTGCCAGGGCCTTGGATAGTCCATGTATTTGAAACTGGCATGATTTTACTCAGTGTTTGGTGGTGGTGGTGCTGGTGCTCATCAGAAGGTATTAGTGAACCAGGAGGGGCTATGGTGCAACTAGGAGAAAAAAGGACTGATGGTATAGACCACAACTACATCCTCTACCCCATCCGACTAGTACAATGTCTTAAAGGGCTTATTTTACCTAGGAGAGGGATGAAGAGACTTCTGGAGGTCACACGCAGGGATTGTGTTGGGGCAGGAACGTAACCTGGAGCCCTGGATGAATGCCCACTGATAGGACCGTCCATCTTCTCTCCCTGTATTCAGATCTTTCCCGAAAGCTACATTCAGGATAGAGAAGTTAGAGGAACTTCCTGGAGGAGCGTTGGTATGGGAAACTTCTTGAGCGTTACGGGGAGGAGAGACATGAATTTAAAGGCCTTCTGGAAGGTGGCAACCCCTGGGGACTTTGCCATTTTGATTGCCATGAGGACTGATGTCACAGCGCCTCAGTGCCAGAGATGGACATCGAGTGGGGAGCGGTTGGGGGCCAGAGGTTTCGGTTGTGGGAAGACCTCAGAGGGGCTTCTGACCCTGCTTGGGTTAATGAAGAAGAGCTGGGGAGATGTTAAGAGCTCGGAGAATGGCGATGGGAGGCAGAAGCAAGAGACCTGAGGATGGGAGAGAGGAAGAGGGCTGAACCATGCCCGGCTGCTGCAGTCTTGCGGGTCGCTGCGTACAGAGGGCCACGGGGCAGGGCGCTGGCGTGGGCATGGACGTGTGTGTGTAAAATCACACGTGTGCGTGGTCATGCTGGGAAGGTGAAGTTATCTAGAAAGCTGACATTTTGCTTGTTTGTTCTAGGGGAGAAATGAAAATCTTGCATCTCACCTTTTGCAGTTTCTGTTTTGTTTTTTTTTTAAAAATGCAAATACATATTTTACATCAGTGGTTTGGCTGGTAAATCTTGTTTTGTAAAACACTTTCAAGTGTTTTCAGCTCCTTTCTTTCCCCTTTATGGTAACAGATGCCCAGCTATGTGTTTTCCCCTGTTGTCCTGAGGTTGCACAGTAAGGCTGCAGAGGCTTTTTGTTTGTTGTTGTTGAAGGGGAGGAAAAAACCCTGGATCCACAGAAGAGTTAACAGGATTTCACTTGATCTGCTCGTTTATGCAATGAGTAATGCGAGGTTGGTAACAGCAAATTGTTGTTTATAAGCAAACATGGCACTGTGTAAACAAGGAGGCCTGGTCTCCAACTGGTTTGATTTCATGGTGGTCAGCAGCTGATGTATGTAACGTACAACCTTTCTGCTTCGGGAAATGTCAGAAGAATGACTGTTTGTTTGTCTTGAGTTCTTCCCAGCTGTTTACTCTGTAATGCATTTGCCTCAACCTTGATTCCCTAAGAGTGGCCCCTTTCTCCTCCCTGCTCTGTTTACATTAGTCCTGCCCCGAGTGTCACCTATGAAATCTGTTGATTATTCCACCTGGTTAATGTTAAATTGCTCTTGCAAGATGATGTGTTTGTTCATAAACACAAATGCTGGGCCCCTTGTTTACTGTACCCATGGCAGCAATCAGTTATTAAACAAATATTGCTTTGTTTGCGGGTGTGAGCAGCAGTTTATCCTGCAAGGTCTGGAAAAAAAACCTTTAAATGCTGGGATTTTGATAAAGGAGAAAAAGGGGAGCTTGTCCCTGGAATGTGGCTGAAACTCACTTTGGTTTGCTTTGCTTATCTTTAACTTGGGTGAAGGGGCTAGAAAGATTAGCGAGTTGTTTGGTTTTTCCAAGAGATTTCCTTAGTGTAATGATATCTATCCAGTTGTTTGCTTTTTTCAGAAGGGAGAGAGCACTCCTGCAAGACGACTAGCGCAGGGGTAGACGGCTGATGGCTAGAAAATCCTGCGTGGAGCAAACAAGGAGTTAGAAGGTCTAGGACAAAGATAGAGGGCTATGAACCAGGTAATCGGCCTCAAAGCACAGCCTTTTGCATTCTCTGTCAGCCTTTGGTTGGGGGCTTTTTGGTTTGCATCTTTTCTTGTGCCTGAGTTTGATGCGTGTGCCCCCGACAGAGTTGGAGAAGGCAAAGCTTTCGCTTTTATTTCTGAGGAGATCTGAGGAAAATCTCTATTTTAGAAGCAGAGCCGTTTGAATGGAGAGAAAATACCAGATTTGAAAACGCACGCTGTTGCTCCTCCTCCTGCGAGTGAGATGACAGAGCTGCTTTTCTTCTTTTTATAACTGGAAAACTGCATTTGCATCTGCTAATTTCTGTACGCTGTCTGTTTGCTCTTTGGTTTCTGGGAGTCCTAATTAGAGAGAGCCATCCTGGTAGTTGTTGCTTTTGGGTTGTTTTGCAAATGAGCAAGAAAAACTCACTCACACCATCTTTGTTTTTCAAAAGTATTGTTTGTTGTTGTTTCTGAATGGGGCTTGGGTTTCAAATGCCAGGCAGGACCTGTTGGCACTAACAGTAAATTGTCAGGGCTTCACGCACAAAGGGAGTCAACCCTCTTAGAGTGACCTTGAGAGAGAAATGTTAACTCTTGTTGTATGAGGGTGGTGTCTGTTCCTTTATATGTGAATTAATCTGTTAAAATATCTTGAATATATGTTTATAAGAAACTTTTGAAGGATAAAATTAAATAATTGTCCTTTTCATCTCATGGAAAAGCAAGCAGCCAAATATGCATAGAAATGTGATCTATTGTACGTGCCAGCTCGCACCGGTGGTCCAAACGCATTGTTCACTGTGGCTGCCGGAGCGGTGTCGGGGCTGGAGGGGGAGCGGGGGGTACCTGGAGTGTGTAAGCGGACGAGCTGGTCGTTAATTGACTCGTGTTACTGCCGTGAATCAAACCTTCCCTGCGTTGAAAATAACAAAGTGAAAATTGTATTGTGCAGAAGTATTGCAGAGTTGCACCTGGCTTGGAGGTGGCTTTTGACTTCTGGAGGCTGATGGAGAGTTTAGAAACGCTTTAGTGGCGATATGCATGAAGGGTGGGAGTCCAATTCATCTACAGCCAGCGCTTGGTGTTGCGGGGTTTGATACCGTCTGACCGGAGCGGTGCTGCTGCTGCCTGGCATAAACTGTAGCTGTGTTTATTGGATGCAGCTTGGGCCTTTTATTTGGTTGAACAGTCGCCTGTTTTTCTGTGAGACAGAGTGCAAAAGTTTACGTTGCAAACTCGGAGCAGTGTGCATAAAAACAAATAAGTCCTGGGCTGGGAGAATAGCTCGGCAGTTTCTGTTCCTGTTTTACACGAAACCGCGGGGAGCCCCGCGCGCCGCTGTGCCTGCGCTGGGACGAGCAGGTGGGTACCTCCCGAGAGGGGCCGGCACCGGGGCCGCTCTCTGCAGCCTCTCGGCCTCCCCGTGCTGCGGTTAAGCATTCCTCCTTCTGGAGGAGATTTTCCTCTGGTGTGGATGGTGCTCAGGTCCGTACGGTAGCAGTTGCAGAGTCATACAATGAAGTATGGTTTCTTGTTTGGTTTGGGATTTTTTTTGCTGCTCACTCTTCCTTTCCTTCCAAATAAACAATGATCCTGGTGATGGTAAGGATGATTTCTGTCAAGCTCACGGCTGAAAGACAGCTCTCCCCAAGAGAGGGGAAGGAACCTCACTCTGCCGATGATGGTATGTAAATGTTACATCATATTTGCCAGTCACTTGGAAGTGGCCCAGCTCTAGAGCTTTTATGCAGCTATGGCATGAGCTTCGTGCTGAGTGTGGATTAATAGCTGTCAAGCTGAGCGGCGTAGATGGAGATAGAGCTGGCCTTGCAAAGGGCGTTCGTTTATCCAAGGTGAGACCGGGAGTAACTTCTGTGTGGATGTGTAAAATGAAGAGGGGATGCAAAAAAGCTCGTTTGCAGAAAGCTGAGTTGCCCGTCATCTCTGCCTAAAGCTTTGGGTCTTAAGGAATGAGACCTGTTGTCTTCACAGCTTGGTACATTTTAGTGCACTGGCTTTTCATGGGGACCAGCTCTAGCTCTTTTGAGCAGAGCAAATGACAGCCTTTTAATGTCTGTTTCAATTAATTTTCCTTGGATTTGCTTGTTCTCTGTTCTTACTGTTTGTGGTCGGCAACACCCTCGGTAGAAGAGATGTCCTTAGGGGTAACTGCAGTGACTGATTCTCTAAGAAGTTTAAGTTGTTTAACCAAGATTTCACAATAAGTCAGTGTGGCACAAGTGGGATTAGGCTTCTGACTCTCCTTCCCTTCTCCTCACCACAGCTGTCTTAAATTTCAGCTCCTGCAGAGCATCAGTCAGCCTTTCACTGAGCTGCCTCCAAAGGATTTCATGTGCCTGTGGCCCTCACGATACATGCTGCTGCTGGAAAGAAGTAACCCAGGCAGCGCAAACCACGCGCGCAAACAGTGAGAGGGCTTGTGGTGTTGTATACAGTTAGATAAATTAAAAGCTGTGGTAGCCTGCATCTAGGCAGGAGTAGGTGAGGCTGCTGCTCAGGAGACTTGAAGATGGGAAGTGGACATAAAGCTTGGTAGAGGTTCAGGTTGGTGGAAGTTCACCTGGTCACTGATGTGACTCTCAGGGAGGAGACTGGGCAACCCACGTCCTTCTCCTCTTGGCCAAGGTGATGTGCTCAAACTCTTTTGGAGAACACTGACTTTTTACTCACTGAATTTAGTTACAGCTTCATTTTATCCTCCTCCTCATTCCTTTTTTACCTCCCTCCCTTCCCCATGGCTTAGCATGACCAAGTAGCTCTTCCTCAGCGTTGGGAGGGCAGGGAAGGGGAGCAGCCCCTTGTGAGCCGGGTGGCGGGGCTGCGGATCGGATCAGCTCACAGGGATGCTTCAAAAGCAGTGTGATTTGTTTCGCTTCCCTGGGGAGACTCGACACATCACCTCTGTGATGCGCTCAGCCTCCGCCGAGCCAAGGCTTGGGACGGGTCCAGCCGAGAGGAGAGCACCAAGGCTGCGCCTGCGTCAGGAGGCGAAGCCGAGGATGCGCTGTGGATAATCCCATTTCTTCTGGACTCTTTATTTTCTGAGTACTAAATGAAATTTCAGATTTTAGATACGTCTAGACATATACAGTGCACGATAAAGTTGATAATACATTAATCATTTTTAACAACAGGTAGTATGCATAATTTATGGTGTTACAGTGCTATCTTTTTTGATATTTATGATGGATAATGCTCAGTTTTTGCCCTCATATTACTGCTTTAAATTATACCACAAGAAAATTAATGAGAAAGTAGATTTATGGGTTTCATTTGTTTGTCAATTCGGAAATTAATTGGGTGTTAATTTTAGCCGTCCCTCATCAGACCAGGTCTTTAGTATGTGTGCATTACTTTGCATTCATTGAAGCCTACCTCCCATTTACTGTGGGTCACTAGCTTTGCATACATTAAAATAGCCCTCAGGCTCATTCTCTTGATTACTTTTTGAACTGCCATGCATTAGAAAATTTACGCCTTTCTGTTATAATTATGAAAATTCACTATTGGAAGATGGTGCTTGCATAACAGCAAGTGTACAGTCTTGCTCAGCAATGTAAGATCATATAGCAAATCCCAGTACGTTTTTGTTCTAATCCTAGAAAACGGCACTCTCAACAATCTTTGTTGTGCGAGTTTCATCCTTTGAAATTTCAAGGATCCATTTTAATGCATTGAATTACCTCCTTAAGCTGAAGAAATATCAAAGGACTTCACCTCGTCGCTGTCTCTTTGTTTCCTCTTTCCACGCATCCCCTATGTGTTCCTCCCTTGCCTTGCTCCAGGTTTGCCTCTCCTCCTCCAAACGCCGCTGTCAGACGTGACTCAGCATCGCTTTTCAGGACAGCGGAGCCTGACTCGCTCCATTCCTTACTATTTTGGTTGATTCTTAAAGATCATCCTTAATTGCTCTTTGAATCCCATACTCCTGCACAACTCAGCAACCACCAGTGGTGTGTAGGCGAGTGGCCTTCAAAGGGGTAAGCATGAAGTTTTATCCAAAAAGTACCCTAATGTACTGACAGTTGATCTATAGTTAGTTAGTACATAATTATACCTAAAATACACCCTGTCAGCAGGATAAATGACGGCTCCTGAAAACTCCGAAAGCATGACGGGTATTCACCCATCTGCAGTGACGAGAGCGGAGAGGGTTTGTAAGTCGGGAAAGGCTGGTGAGTTCAGCGTGATCTGATTTAGTTAAATCATGCCATATGTTGGGATGGCTCTTTCTAATAGTCCTGCTAACCACAAAGGCAGACAGAGAAGTCATCTGGTCCACCTGGCTAGTTTGGGCTCCCCTCCCCAGCGTTATTTCTGTACTTAGCGTGGTGGCAGCCCTCGAGCTGCTCATGTGAAGCTGGCTGATTCACAGTTAATTGTGACATGGTGTAATTTAGTAAATGAGCAGCTGAACATCTGTACGCCTTCCCCCACGGTAGATCAAAACCTTACCTTACACAAGGCTTTTAATTTCCACTAGTGAATCCTTTTTCTTTTACTGAACTCATGGATGGCGGGACAGCGCTGCCGGCCACCTCGCCGGCCTAGGGATGGGGTGTCCGCTGGAGGAGATGGGTGTTTCGGCGTCAGCTGGGGTCCGGTGAAGTGTATTCCTGGAAAAATTCAGAAGTGGTGATGGGATGTGGAGCCTGAGGTAAAATATTTACTTATAAACCGTGCATCTGTGGACTGTATGCCTGCTGGAGAATTTAGGACTGGATCTTGTCATTTGATCACTTAAAACTGATTTTACCATTAACTCTTCTGTCTATAAAAGCAGAAATATATTTTAGAAATCTGTGTTGTGTTTAATTTACGTGTCCTTTCATGGCTGGGCCAAGTTCTTTAAGGGCATTTATTCTGCTTCATATAAATAATTGATCAGCCAAGTTAATTTACTTCTGCCTGACTTGGTCAACCTTAATTAACTGCCCTGGAATAAAGGCTGAACTTTTTGTTAGCTTAAAATCTTGTACAAATGTGACAAAGGAGGGATGTATTATGGCAACATTTTTGCTCTAGCATTGATCCCAGGGGACAGAAATGTTGAATGATTTTTATGTGCATATATATATTTGTAAACACCTCCAAATACTAACAGCCAAAATAAAATTGTCAGCTTTGGAAGTAACTTTGAAACACACAGGCTGCATTCTGAACGTGTAGTCCAGGCTGAGTGTGGAAGCATATTAAAACAAAGATTTTAAGGCGCAGAAGACCCCATGATGAGATGCTTAAAGATATAGATCGGTGCTTATCTAGGAGTCTTAAAAATGTCTCGCCAGATGCCTCCATGTATGGTGAGGCATCTAAATAATGTGAATATCAGTCCTGTAGACTTTCAGACTTGCGGTGGGTCCTTATTGCGGTGGGTGCTTCAGACAGTAAGTCCTCCCTCACGCTGACGTTGAACAATGCTGCTTAGTCTTTAGAAGCTGTACTGGTAGAGGACTTGCAGAAACTGCACACTTCAGTGCCCACCTCCTGCCTACTGATCTCCACGTTTAACCTTCCTCATCTAAAGAGTCCACTGGAGCTGAGACACGTGTATCTGCAGCCACCTGGGCTTTGTGATGTTATGGACCTTTATTTTTAATGGATTAGCACAAAACATTTTCAAAATTAAGATTCCTTCAGGTTATGTCTTTTTAGTTCAAAACATCAATACTGGAGTCCTCAGAAGGATCTGAAGTTCACATCCAACAGTTCAGTTGTTCAGTTTTGACCGTGCCTTTAAGGAATCAGCTGTCCCCTACTTCTGTCCAAGTCATCTGGAAGGATGATTAGCTGTTGTCCTCCTGTTGACAGAGTGCCTTGCTTTAATTCCACCCCACTGGAATTTTACCCCATTACCTTGAACGTAACATTCACCACTGAGATGGGACAAACTGTATGGTTTTGGCTTTGTATTTGGTTGTACATCAAAGCTAGGAAAGGCTTTGTGCAGGTTAAGATGGGAATCCCTAGAAATTGATCACTGTTGTGAGATTTTAAACCAAGCTGACATTAAGTTGTATAGGAACAGTTCTTTTATTATGCGCTCCTTGATTTCAGGATAAAATTTTACAAGTTGTTGTTCATGCTGTGGCTTAGCTTTGGTCCCTTTGTAGGGGAAAAACATCTCGTGTCAGCTTTAATAATCTTAAGAGTTGCTCTCTATCCCTCCTAACATGAAATATCCTAGAATTTTTTTTTTTTAAATGCTTATACTGGTAAGAATCCATCTATTTTAAGCTGTAAAAATACATTTTCCATTGAAGAACTGATATGAGGGTCATTCTGCTTTGCAGAACACATGAGATGGATGGTGCTCTTTTGCCGTTAAATTTAATGGCAAAAGATCAGAACACGATATCTTGCATGTCATGGAAGCTTTTGTGGAGTACAGTATTTCCTATATAAATCATTGTGCATAGCAGCTTCTTCAGGACTGCTTTGGGTACTTGGGGTTGTATCCAGACCAGAATCTGAGTTTGTGGTAGTAGACGTGAAGCTTCAGTTCAGTTCCCGCAGAACCTAATCATGTTACATGCAGTCAACCTTGCTTTGCTTTTTTCTTTCACAATTTTGAATGACGGACTTCACTTATAGCTTTCTGTAGGGCTTGCTCCTCCATGCTGAGGAGAGACAATTATCTCCGCCGTCCTCGGTGTACTGTCACCTCGGCTCGTTGAGGTGTGCTCAAGACGACAAATAGTAATCATTCCTGCAGAAAGCTCTCGCAGGTTGATTTTCATGACGTGATGCTTAATGATCAAACCAAACTATGATTATTTATGTCAACTCACATTTGACTACAGTGAAGAAATAAACAGTTTTATCTGTTCTCCCTTGAAAATCCTGTTTTCTACTGGAGATATTTTCCAAAGTGGATTCATTTTGTATTGGAGTTCAGTTGAAGTTACATTGAAGTTGACTGCCTGTGAATGCCTATTTTTAAAGCAGAGATGTTCACTTCTGCTCTTAAAATAATTTTTTGAAAGTCCAAACATCGCAATTTTCTTTTTACTCTTTTGATGTTCTCTTTGCAAACTCGGTTTCCAGCTCCGTTGCGTTGGTGGCTGCTGCCAGTCCTGCTGGGTATGGTCCACAGGGTGGGCACAGCCGGTGGAGGGGGTGGGCACAACCCTGCGCCGCCTCGGAGACTGATGGTAACTGGCTGGGGTACTTCAAAAGGTAAAAGGGAACGTGAAATTTGTCACGAAAAAGGTTCTGAAGAACTCTGTGATCTTTTTTGACCAAATACTATAAATAACCCATATTTTTCTCAGTCCTACAGGTTGGAAAAATTGTAGCAATTTCTACTGTTGTTTCTTTCCAGGAGCATTTTGCAATCCTGGAGACAGTAAATAATTTCTTGACCAGTTTGGTTGTGAATTATTTTCTGTGTCCTGGAGATATTTTGCTCAGAAAGGCAAGCCAACAAATCGTGATCAGGCAGTGATAGATCTGCTCCTCGGTGGTGCACATTCTTCTTGCCGCTGTCAGAGGCATCTCGGAGCTTTGGTCGGTGCTTTCTCTGACCCTCCTCAGTAGTTTATTCAGGTTCTTGCTTCCAGTCAATTTGTTGCCTCGGAAGTGTTGGAAAATGAAATGTGCTGCTTTACTGCTTGGGCGCATTGCTTTTAGCATCTCTTTTCACCATGGTATCTGCTGGAGGCACCTTCCACCAGTTCTTTAGTACGTCCTTCCTCCGTCAGGTGTGGTCTACGCAGTGGGGATGTTTGCCATTGTGCATCACAACAGTCAAAGACATGAGTCTCTGGGTTTAACCTGCTAACCCGATCATACATGGTGGTCATCCTTGGGCAGATCTCCTGAGGTGAATTAATGTGATGCTCCATTTTCTCCAGTTAAGACTTGACCCCAAATTTGGATGGCAGCAGAAAACAACTACATCATGTTCTTTCTTTTTGATTTATCTCTGGTTAAGAGGTGTGTCCTTTTCAGTAGTGTAGCATATAAAAATTGTATGGTGTACCTTTGAGTAACTTGTGAGCTGTCTGGAGAAACTCTGGTCTCTTCTTCCAAAGCAGCCTGTGTCATACAGTCGCTGCCCGGTGTGTCATTCAGTCAGTGCCCAGCAGCTGGGCACTCTGAATGTGTGTGCAATTCCCAGGGAAAGTGTCTTCCCCTTTTCTGTTGAAATGGGTTACTTTTCTCGCCCTTTCTGATTCTATTTCCCCTTATATGTAGGAAGGGAGAGGATTTTTCTTCTTCCTTCTGAGTCGGGATAGTTATTGAATTCAGACAGGTTCTTCCTTAGACATGAAACATCTTGCTTCCAAGGTGAGCTGCCCTGCCATGGAGGCATTTGGCTCACGTGTGCATGCGGTGAGTTAGCGTAGAGTAGCCGTGTGCTCGGAGCGTGCAGCCTGGCTTGGCGTGCCACCTGTTCCTGGGGCGAGGGGTAGAGGAGGAGCACAAAGGGAGGGACGGGTGGGCTGGCGGAAGCTGATCAGGTTAATGACATTTAAATCCTGTAACCTGGGGCCTTGTGGTGGAAATATCTGTAAAACAACCCATCAGAAGATCTCAAGGGTTGCGGTTTGCAGCTGGAAACTGGCATATGTGGTTTGTTTGGAGAGGTCTTGTGCTGCCAGTCAGTTCCCAAAGATGTAGGAACCCCAGGAGCTCTGGTGTAAGCAAGCAGGCATCATCCTCACTGTTGATGGGGTGTAGTGTTGTGAAGGACCCAGGGACAGACAATCCACTGAGTGTTTAGAGCAGGCTGGTTGTGAATAGCTGTGGCTACGACGGTGATGTTCAGCTGAATAACACAGGAGGCTCTTCACCGGGAGGCCATAGCGCATCCAGAATCAGACCAAATCCATAACCAAGAAATGTGCCAAAAAAAAAAACCCAAATTCAGTGAGCGGTTGGAGCAGTTTGCCCCAGGTGACAACTGGTGGTGTCCAGCACATTCCAGACTCAGCCTAAATTGCTTCAGAGTAATAAAAGGTGCTAATTTGGCAATATCATGGTGTGAATGGCAAGAGAAGTAGTCAATGCTCTGCTTCCCCTACCTGTGGCTACGCACTGGGTATCAGGGTTTTGATACTGTCCATCATACGCTGCAAAGAGTGACTCATCCGTTTCAACGGAAAGCGTCCAGATGTAACTAGAGAAATTTAATTACGGATTCTGTGTGTTCGTTCAAAAATATTTTTTTTTCTTTAAGGGAAAAAAGATGTTGAGTAAATAAGACTATATTTAGAACAGAGCTAACTTACTAAAGTTATAGCTGTACCAACAGATAAATAAACATAAACTAGTAGCATGAACCATTAATGAAAGATAAATCGTATGAAGGGAAATGACAAATGTTTACAGTTTTGGCAGGATTTAAAACAGGGCATGTCTCCTTATATACAGCAACTGTTTTAACAGCTGCTTTTTTTTTTTTTTTTTTTTTTTTTTTTTTTTTTTTTTTTCCCCCTCCCCTAAATTATTTCAGGTTTTTGAGTCATGATGCAAGAATCTGGGACTGAGACAAAAAGTAACGGTTCAGCCATTCAGAATGGAGCGAGCGGTGGCAACCATTTACTAGAGTGCAGCCTGCGGGAAGTGCGATCAAACGGCGAGACACCTTCCGTTGAAATTGGGGCTGCAGATTTAGCACATCTTCAGCAACAGCAGGTACTGTAAGACGTCTTACAAGTTTCCTACTTACAGAAAAAGCATGAAGCATTTAACGCCTGTCCCCCCCTCCCAAACCCTTTGTATCTCCCAGTCAGAGGATGCTTTTAGGACTTGCCTACGACATTCTGTACGTCTTTTTGTCTGTAAGGGATTGCAGTCGTTGATGTGAAGGGAAACATTGGATTTTTCTTCCAGGGCTCTTCTCTAATCATTCCCTAGAAATACCCAAAGATCAGGGCTTGCTTGCATTGCCCAAATGTCTTGAGTCTGGTGGCAGCGATCGGGTGAACCGCTGTATACAAATAACTGGTTTCCAAAATATGTCACTGGGTGGAAAATACAATAAGGTTAAATTTTGTTTTTGCAACAAATTGTAATATAACTTAGCAACCTCTCTCAACAGAATGTTTTCTATTAGTGAGAGAGGCTGTGGAGGTATCTGCTGCAGCAAAACGGCAGGATAAATAAATAAATAACATCATGTGCCAGGACTCCTCAATTTGGAAGAATCGGAACCAAATTGTGCATTTTGCCTTTGTATTTTAATTAGTGTATTTTCTAGGAAGTGACCAAGTTCACCAGTGTAAATTATCCATGTAATACATTTCGTCTTTTTCTTTTCCCTGATGAAATTTTGAAAGCCTCTGAGGAAATTTTACACCAAAGTGCTGGGCATGTGTCACTGACGTGTTTGGGAACAAAGGCTGCAGCAGAGCTGTGGTGATGCCTAACCTTCACTTTCTCTAATGCAATAAGCATTCTTAAAAACTTTTAAATAAGCGATTGGCAGCTGATTAAGACTCCCCTAAGCGTACAGTGATCTTTTTACAGGTTGTTACGGAGAAGGAAAAAAACCTGTAGTCAAAACCAAAGCAAACCAAAGGCTTGCAGAGGAGCGGGGACCCCGTTTGCCGGCCTAAGACAGAGAGCTGCCGTAATTAAACACGTCAGGAAAATGGATGGTACTAAACGCGTAGACTTTTGTTGTTTCAATCATTTTCATCCTACAGGTTTTTACTTGAAGTGAGAATACCATCAGTGAGAAAATCACAGCCATGCTGAATTCATTACTGCAGTAGTCACACAAAACCACGGATAAAATTTCAATAACTGCAGGCCACAGTTGAGTAAACAGTTGCACTGAAACTTAATTCCTGTTGACTTTTCCCTCATTCTTCGCCAGGGGCACATTCTGATTCGCAGTGCAGAGACAACAGGGGTTACAGCTTTGATTAATATAGGACAGTAGAAGAGGAGTGGAACGGTAAAATATGTTCAACACAAAGGTCTCGTCTTAAAAAGGCTTCGTATCAAAATGAGTTAATTACGCTGCGTTTTCCGTAGGCACAGTATGGAATTTTCCAATGCTTTGTGCAGAAAGGAGCAGGGGGGGTCGTGCAGACACACATGTGCACCGTAGACCGGAGTTGCTCAGACCTCTTCTCCTGCGCTCCTACCACCAGTTCGTGACCTTCGCTGCCGGCGCCTTGTGCCAGGGCTTCTCCGTAGCCATCCGGAGGGCTCTTGCCGCCGTAGATAAGGTCGTAATCTCACGTGTAGCGAGTTGTGTCGTTCAACAGCCACCCATTCGGTCAATTAAGGAGTGGCACCGATTCATTCCTGCGTCGATCCTCCAGCCCTCCCCCAAACGGTGCCCGGCACAGACATGGGTGCTGCCGGCCTCGGTGGGAGCAGGGTGCGAGGCTGAGGGGCAGGATTGCCAGGCTTGGGATCGCTTTCACACAGCTCAGTTTTTAGCTTAGAGTTTATTTATCCTCTGCCAATACAATAAATGTGGTGGGGAGCTTGCTTTTCTCCAAGTTCTTAAAATGTCTTTATGTTCTTTGTTTGAATTCTTCTGTTAATTGGTTTTGATGACTAACTTCTCCATGGAGTTTATCTTTTAAAATGCAAGTTGATTGCAAAGTTTAAAACAGTTTAAAAAAAAAAGAAAGAAAAAAAAGAAGACCTGGTAACATGAAAGGGTAATCAGAGCTAGCATAAAAATATCAATGCTAGTGTTTGGAAAATACTTATAAATGCTGAAAAGAAGAAAACCCCGTTGTTTTCAGACAGCTAATGCGAGCGTTTACAGATACACATACAACACGGAGCATAATGTTTAGATGTTTCTCCGTATACAACATATGCTCTCAGGTCACTTAACAGAATGCGTTCTACAAAACACTTCATCAATACAAATGAATGAGTTCTGAATGAAATAGCTATTTCTAAGGAGCATTTCATTCAAATCTTTTCTTTTTGCCACCTGGCACTTGTTTTGTCTGGAAGACAGTCAGCGGTGGGTAGTTGGAGCTTTGCTGTCGTGGTGGGTTGTGATTCCATGGTGAGCACGGCTGAGCCCTGAAACCTGGGCGTGCGATGGTTTGCGTGAAGCATCTGTGCTGAGTTTTGGTTCCCGTTTTTTGTGAAATGTATGAATTTTTAAGGGCTGCTAGCTTTATTACTGTGAGAAAGGAAAACAGAAATGCTTCAGAGTTTTTTAGGAAGCTTTAATGGGTTTACAAACGTGTAAATGTTTTACCATGGAAAAATATGGAGCACCACGGGTGTTGGTATGTTTGAAGGAACAATATGTGGTGTTGAGTGCTCTTGTAGTAAGTACAGGGTGGACTTGTAGGGCAAGTTTTATGCTTCCCATGTCATCTTTGGGTGAGTCCGCCATGCAGGAAGACAGAGGCTGATGCTCCATTGTTTTAGCATTAGCAATCTTGTAAAATGTACTGTTAAGCTGGAAATAGCAAATGTGGGGAGCAGTCCTGCCGTGTGTAATAAAACCAGATAGCTCCAACTGAGGTTTGTGTTTGTAATCATGAAGTAAGAAAGCCAAAGCCATACAAGTGACTCTTCCAGGAACAGTACACCTGTGGAAGAGTTGGATAAAAATGGAGATACATATAGGAGAAATGTCCCCCAGAACCAGACTAAAAGGGAAGGAAACCTCTTTCCTGTGGTGTTTTGGCACCTACTGAGGGTGGGAGGGGTTGCTGTCCTGCTGCTTCCACAGGTGCTGGTGGTGAGCATCTCACAGGAATGCCTGTCAGTATGAGGTGGAATGGGCAGGGTTTTGGTGACCTGCCTGTAAAACCTGGAGTAGGCAGGAAGGTCACCTGGGTCATTGGGCTTCCTAAAGAGGCCAGAAGCAGGCATGTGGTGTGGGGTCAGGCAGCGGGGCTCAGGAGCTTGCTCCCAAGGTGCCCAGAGGGGGCAACCAAGGGATGGGGCAAGAAACCCGGGAATGGGGTCCCAGGCAGAGTCTGGCAACATCTCTTGGCTGTGAGGCATCGTGGAAAACATCTGGGAGGTGTAAAATGGGTGCTGGAGTGACCCACAAGCTGACAGTCAGGCTTTGGAAGGGAAATTCGGACAGAAGGTATGTAATGATGGGGTGACTGTTGTCAGCCAAGGAGTAATAAATAAAGACTCATGGGGACAAACTTCCTTTAAATGTCTCTCATCACAGGTTTAGTTGCTTCAGTGGTTTCTGATGCCTACTCAAATAGAAGGTTTGATGCTTCAGTCCTAGCCGGATCTTTTTTTTTTTTTTTTAAGCTTATAAAATAAATATTATTTATTATGTTTTATTTTTATCCTCGAGACTCTTCATTAAAGCATTCTTCACATTATTAGCAGAGAAACAAGACTATGAACTGAACAAAGAGAATGAATACAAAGTTGAATTCCAACGTATACCAGCAAGACACCAAACGCCGTGTTGCGCGGTGGCAGAAATACAAACCTCTCCACATCAATAGCGAGATCCACTTTGATACCGTACCTTCAAGCGCTGCCCCATGAGTATAAAACCCGGTATCTTTTGAGTAATCCAGAATGCTTTTGAACTTTTAGGAGGTATGACTTTAATAGTAATTTGTTGACAGATTAGCTGCAGAGATTGCAAAGAGTTTATTTTGCAGAATTGGCAGGCTGGTATCAGTGTTCTCTTCAGGAAAAAAACACACGTGGCTGTTTTGCAATTGCTTGCAGTTATTGACAAGCTGCGCTGAGCAGGCAGAATCGGAATGTTTGGATAATGTCAGCCTATAGCTTGTCTGATGGGGCACAGGGTGCTTCTAGGCAGCGCGTAGATTGCTTGATAAAAAGGGTTGCAAGGTGACTGTGTTTATGACAAACTGGAATAGCTATATAGATGCAACTGGTACGTGGAGAAACAAGAAGGAAGCTTATGTAAAGAATTGTAGGGAAGTTTCTTTTCTTCACGCTGACTTTGAGCTGAACTGTACTGTAATTGTCAAGTGTCACTTCAAGCTTTCTGAAGAGTTTAGATAAATACTGGTTGTGCCATGTGTCCAAAGTAAGGAAAGAAGGGTTTTTTCCTTGAAAAAATTGACAGTGTTATATATATTTCATTGCATCTGTTTTTGTGCTTTTTATACTCTAGTTCCACTGAATGTATACAAGTGAAAAATATTCATGTATAGGAGCTAAAAAGAATGTTTGATGGCCATAAGAAACTGGGAAAGGTTCTGGTGTCTGTGCCTGAGTCGGTGATCTCCACGTCGGTCTCACTGGCTGCGGTCGGAGTGGTTGTGGTAGCGATGTGGAGATGCTGCAGTTGGGCCCTTTGGCAGGAGTTACTCTGAGAAGTGTTGTGATGTGAAGTGTTAGACCGAGGGAAGCTAGCTCCAGAGGGAAGATGTGGTTTCTTCAGATTTTGTTACTTCCCAAAGACGAGGAAAATGTACAAGAAATTGGGAGCTTGGTGTATTGTTGAGAGACTGGACAGATCAAAAAGAAGATTTGACTGGAAAGAATTCTGAGTATATCACAATGTAAATTAAAGTAATGCTTTAGAAAAAAAAAAAAAAATCATTTGGTGAGTTTCATCTTATTTTGAAAACCTGTGGGGAAAGGTTGCAAACTGCATCAGGAGTTTTATGGTCCCATTGATCATGATGTGGACTTACCTCCTCAGAACAAAACTGCTCGAGTAGATCCGAGATAAAGCCTTTGTTTCGTATTGACATAACTGGGTTAGACCAAATTTGTTTGTTAGACTTTGAGGGAGCGTCTGCGTTGAGTCATTTTGTCCGAAGAGACATAAAGCCTAATTATTAAACTGCTGTTGCCATTGAAAGAGCCATTTGAAAGTATAGATTAAACTCCATGCAAGCTACTGGATTGTGTCGGATTTTGTGTTGTAGAATGCTGATAACTGACTATTACAACACGGTGGAAAGATCACTGCATTTGTAGAGCTTGTGCTGTTTCGTCAGTGACTGCGAAAAACAACTTGATGCTGCTGGTAACTTTGTGTTTTTATCGTTCAGACTTTTCTCCCAAGTCCTCTGATCTCCCAACATTGAACGGAAGGTGACATGGTGTCTTTGTAGTCATTCAAATCTAATAACTTTTAATCTGAAGGTTAAGTAGTGAGATATAAACTAAGAGATGATAATATCAATTTTATGTTCACTGAAGGGCACAATATACCTCTTTCTAGTAGAGGGAAAATTGTGCGTAAAATGTCTTTTGCTTTTCAGTGGAAAAGCTGTGGCTCTGAGAGCTTGGGAATGAAGCGGCGCTGGAAAAATTAAATAAGTTTTAACGTAGGCTGGCTACCTTGCCTGGATTTTAGAGTCAATGATTTTTTTTTCCTTAATAATTCAATTTTTAGATCTCTTGTCAATGAACCATGCTGAGAACATTCCCGCAGCACTCTCTATCCTCACGATCACTAATGTCTTTGTTGGAACTGCTTATTGACATCAACAAGCCTTAAATTTTCTCGAACTGTTGAAGGGTAGGGGGAAACTACCATTTTGTTGCACTTGCTGAGATGATTTTTTTTTTTTTCCCCTTTGTTTTGTTATATTTTGGTGCTGAGGTCTTTGCTAAATAACTGCATAAATCTGAGTCTTCAAAGCCCCTTGACATTGGCACCCTGAGCTCTGCGGTTGTGCGGATGCAAGTGTGTACATGCAGAAGCTGGGTCGTTAGACAGGTAATCACCTGGGTTATGTGCGCTTCCAAATCCAGAAGTCCTCTTCAGGCTGTGGATGTCTGTTTCTCTATTTATTTATAATTTTTTACAATAGCTACTTTTACTTCTAAATTAAGATCATGCAGTGACGGTTCAGGTTTGTGTGGGCTCTTTGAAGAGGTGTAACTTCTGAAATATGTTTACCGGTTTGTTTTTCAGCCTTGCATCTCCTGTGAAAATTCAGCAGTGGTTGTTTTCGTAGGTGTGTGCGCTCTCTCCGTATATTTGCTTATGCTTACTCATTCGGGAGTGCTGTTTAGGGAAACTCCACGCAGGAATGCTTTAAAGCTGTTAGCCAGCACGTGTGTGTACTGCCAAAGAAGTTCAGGAGGCATCAGAAGGAGATTAAATTTCAAATGATTGATGCTCTTCAAATTATGAGAGGCTATTCCTCCTCCATTGATCTTCTTGCTTTATGGGTTATCTAATAACCGATGTGACCAAAGCAGTGATACAGCAATGGTAGCATGCCTGTGAAGGTGCAGAGCGGTCTTTAATTCACACGGACCCGTTCCTCGTTGCGGCTTTTAACGCCGCCAGATGCTTAAGCGTGTGCCGAAATAGGAACACGTGAGGAGTCTTATTAAGGTCACTGGTAAGTCTCATGCCTGGAGAACTGGGAATGTGCTTAAGTACCTTGCTGAATTAAGGCTTAAGTAATTTCACACTAATAAGAAGTTGCATGGATTGCTGATATTTTAGAAGTAATTTAACTTTATTTGGGAGCGCGCTGCATGTAGGGAGATGGTTTGGCAGTGCCTGAAGAGCAGCAGCAGAACTGCGGTGGTTTTTACTGGTGTAGCCCTTGATTTCAGTGGAGTTTTGTCTGACTTAACTACATTTGAACAAGAGCAAAATCAAATGCCGTGGTTTCCTGTGTTGTGCTCTCACTCCTGTGAAACCCCTTTGGGTATCCCAGCAAATGAGAAGAATATCAACAGGACTGCTGGAATTTATAACAGCACTGTTGTAAATAAAGTTTGGGATATGACATAAAAATGCAAAAGTCGTGAATACTCTTCATGAGTTTATTTAACTGTGTAGCGCCCCATTAATTAAAAAAAAAAAGACCAGAAGGTATATTTTGGAGGCTCAGTGCAAACAGTGACATTGTGTAATGACAGTTTTGTAAGATGAGCCTTGCTTGTTTTGTTGCTGTATTTTGTTAGCCATGCCCCTTATATTTTTCAAAACATAAAACGTGTTTGCAACCTGTTTTAAATAGTGCAAATATATCTTTTTTTTTTTTTTCCCCCTATAAAAGCTATATATTGTGTCTGTAGAATATCTGTAAAGTTAGTGTCATGTCTCAGACATTTTGGAAGCCTGGGGCAAGTGCCAGCTTTATTACAAGTTGGGCTTTTCAATTTATTTTTAATCATATTTCTTCTTTGTCTTTTAAGGGTTTTTCTTTTTTTTTTTTCTTTTTTTTTTTTTTTCCTGGGCTACTGAAAGTAAGGCTGGTAAAGTGAAGGCTGGAGAGAGTTAGGCTATTCAATCTGGCAGCGCGTTGCAAAACTCGTCAGCGCAGTTCCCCCCTTCACCCCCAGCTCGCGCAGAAGTGCGTGTTCCCAGGCAAACTGGGGAGAAAGATGTGAGAAATGGATATAATTGATATAATTCCTTGTGTTCTGTGTGCTGACATAATCCTGATTCTTGTTTGGTGACCATAAGGATTGAGGACTGGGATTGTTCCAGACAGAAGCATCACCAGGCGTGAAGGCGGTTGCATGCCTGGAGATGGGTTGTCTTTGCTTGGTAGAGCACTTTATTTCTGATTTTGGACGGCTTCTTCTGACCAAGCTTCAAGGCTGAACTAATTCTTAGATGCATGTTTGGGGCCTTCTTACCTTATTAAATGAAATACGTAAGTTTTTGAAAGGATTTTGTTATTTTCTAGCAAGAGACATTGTTGTTGAGGGGCACAACACAAATGTTTCAAATTTGGAGATGCAGAGCAAGGTCACAGTTTGCCTCCAGAATCTGAAGTAATCAGGATTTTATTTCAGATCAAACCTCTGGGGCTGATACTTAAAAAACACAACTTTTAACTGACATTACGCAATTTGCTGTGGGTTGCTTAGCCAAATATTTGTGTATGGGTCTTTTTTTTTTTTTTTTTTAAAAAAGACTTGCCAAAGTTCAGGTGGGATTTCAGGCTTTGACAAACTCTACCTGGAAATTAAGTGCAGGAAAGGAGGGGGGAAATTCCTGTCTATTTGAATTAGAGTGATCACAAGCTAAAGGAATGTGGTTGCTGTTGATGTGCTCAATCAAGTTTTCCTTAAATTTTCCTTGTTATCACTGATACCAAAAAACCTCTGCCAGGAAAGGACTGCAACACCAGTGAAGTGTTGTAAGGCTACTGACTGTCTGACGTTCATGCTTTTTTCTCCTTTTTCCAGTAATCAGTGAGGTACGTGCTAACCTAGGGGTAGGATCCCCAGCTGTTCACAAGGGCTGTGTGGGCAGAGGGTGGGTCTTCCCCAGTCCTTCTAGCATCCTTAATCAGCAGCAGACCCACAACTTTGGGGGTTTTGGCTGCTCTCTCACATACGAAACTGGGCCGCTTGTGTTTTTAAACCATCATCATTTCATATTTTTGTTTCCACATAATTGAGTGATTCACTGAGGGAGAAAGGTCAGACAGGGGAAGGAGAAATGGAACTTGTTAGGAAGCAGTGGGGCCCAGCATCTCGCAGGAGAAATAAGAAATAAAATGGAGGATAATTCTCCTTATGCATAGGAAGGCATTTGTAGTACTCAGATCCTCAAAGTTCAGTCTCAGCAGTCTCCAGGAGACTTTTTCTGGCCTCTGCTTAGATGAGAAACTTGATCTGAAGATGAGCTCACCTAGGAAGAGCTTTAGTTTTGGGAGAGTGGCTGTAGCTTGTCTTTGCTCTGTTGTATTGCATTGCGTACCTGCTCCTGTCCCACGTCAATCCTCTTCTGCAAAGAGTGTGTAGAGAGCAATTGTTCTGGATTTTGTTGGAAAGTCTACAACATTTTTGATGAAGAGGCTGATCAAGACACTACTCTCTGTCATTATTAGTTTTATCCTCAGTTACAGGTTCAGTGCAGTATTTTTATTTGGTTAGGTCGTGTGCCGTGATGCTGTATCCAGCTGGGAATGTGCATTACACTCGGCATGTGTGTACAGAGCGGGTCGGCGTGGGTGAAGGCATCAGATCCGCTGAGCGTGCGTGCACGAGAGCTCCCATTTTGTGGCAGGGATGCTCTATGGCTGGAAGAAACCATCCAGTCTACTGCCTGGCTGTGGCACTCGCGTGTAGCTGTAGGTGAGGTGCTTTCTGTAAGGTCATAGAGAGGGTTCATTACAGATAAACCTCCCTAATCCTGCGTTTTACTGTCTGTTCATGCATTCAGAGTTGTACTCTCTGAGTAGCTGGGCTGGTTTCTTCACAGTCATCACCCCCGCCGTGGTATTCGGGTAGCAGAAAGGTTGTTGTGTTCAGGAAAACCAGTCCACTTCATCTCCTTCCCATAGCTGCGATGCTGTATTGCAGATCTGAACACAAAACCCTCCACGTCAATAAACAACAAAAAGCAGACTTATCTTTTATAGTGTTCTTGAAACAAATGTAAGGTTATAACACTAAAGCAGGTTTTATTACATCTTAAGCATGAATCCATATTGAAGAAATAATCCACTGCTTCTTTTCAACTTCTTGTCTTTTTAATTAGCGCTGGCAATGGGATTGTTGGCTTTTAAGATACGGTAAATACGAGCCTATTAATGTTATTGAACGTGATACCCAGCGAGGTACAGGGAATGCTGGTAGCTGTCGGTATTTTATAGAGCAGCTAACAGTGGGCTCGTTTCTGTTCAAGCAGTCTTCCTTTGCGACTGCTACGATGAAGCCCACCATGGCAGCCTGTCCCCAGGTACCCAACCCAGCGGGCAGCATGGGACCTCTTAGTCCCATCTGACGGGGTGGATTTGAGCCCCTTTTCACAGCACAGCAAGCGTGTGGAGTTTTTAAAAAACAGTTCTGGCTCCTCCTTTTCCTTGAGAAATGAGTCATCAATTCCTCCAATTAATGCTTTTTAAAGTGTTTTACTCCTGGTTCCAGTCTCTTAACCTGGGCAAGGACTGGATTATAAGGGTTTAGCAGTGATTAGCTCTGTTTACAGTTTGTTTTTTTTTTCTGCTCCGAAAGGTATGGTGTTTGCTTTGCTGAGGGGTTTTATTTTGTGGAGTTTCTGTTGACCACCTGCTTTTTTTCCTAATTGGTCACAAGGACAATTACTGGGCATAATAAATAAAAGATATGGTCTTCCAAGGCTGTGTCATAGGGACTGTGCGTCAAAGATTCATAAACTGCGAACAAAAATATGTGCCTTTCCCTCGGGGCAGGGAAGCGCGTGCCGTGTTCACATCTGGGGATCCTTCCAGGGTTACGGAGAGCCCACGGTAGTGACTTCTCCAGCGCTGGTTGGTGGCCTGCCGTACCGCAGAACAGGACAGCCCACCAGCCCAGGTTTGCTGTGAACTCTCTCTAGTTGTACACATTTTTCTTCATGGATTTTGGAAAAAAATATACATCCCCCTCCCACCCCCCCAGTCTTTGTGTGCAGATGGAAGGCAGCAGTAAGTGTATCCTTGATGCTCCTGAGTCTGCCTGATGCATGTCTCACCAGTCTATCGGTGGAGGTTTCACTCCTGCCCAGGCAGGGTCTTCAGTGCTTAACTCTTGGGAGGCTTCTGACCAAAATGCTTGTCCTGCAGGTGAAACCTCTTCTCTCTTGTTGGGTGTGTAACAGACCCGAGAGCAGATTGTCTCCTTGCTCTTTGCAGCATCCTTTTTCATACATGAGTGCTGTTCCCGTGTCCTCCAGCTGAAGTCTTGCTGGAGCAAGTGGAGATGATGAATTTCCCAGTGTGTAACTTGCAGGCAGTGCTCCTGTTTTATGGCAGTTTTGCAACAGCACGACCCTGTTGACTCATACTCAACTTGTGATCTGCTGTAATCCTCAGGCTTTTTTTTTTTTCCCTGAAGAAGTGCTGCGTAATCTGTTGTCTTCCTTGCTGTATTACAAAGTTTGAGTACTTCAGCTGAATTGTAGCATCTTATAATTGATCCTTAATAAATGCTATCCTACTGTTACAGGCAGTTTCTCCACTTTCTCCTCTAACATCTTTGCAGTCACTCTCAAGGTACTATCATCCCCAGATTTTCTGAGCTGTCTGTTCCTTCATCTGTGTTGCTCTCGAAAAAGGATTGACTTCTTCAGTGTTTGCTGTCTTCTTCCGTTCTGAGAATGACTCATGGATGCATATATCAAATACACAGTTATTTTGTTAAGATTATGTTTTCCTGGTTTGCTTATGAAAATGTTCTCTGAGATACTATCAAATAAGTCTTTACAGACAAAATACAGGACTTCTCCTGTCTTTTCCTCATTCAAAGACCTACCAATGGTTACATCTTTTCCCCCTTGATTTTACAAGATTATCTGCATCTTGGACTGACCTGTCATCTGCACTTGATGTTCAAAACAGCGTAGACATACCCGTGTCGCCTGCGCTGGGCAGGCCAGAGCAGCAGGAAGAGCAGCAAGCTAGCACCTGACTGGTACAAAATGCCCAGTCTCAGTTAACTGGTGTTCCTGGTGGTAGCTCAAGCTGAAGTTGTGTAAGAAAAACACTCTAGGAGGGATGTGTCTGGAGGCCCCTTGCAGTAACCCGTCCCTGTTTCTTCTGCATGTGTGTCTATTCTTTCATCTGCTGGATCTTCCAGAAGCACAGTCTTACCCTGAGGAGTAAGACTATTGTTTTCAGGCCAGAGTCTGGTCTCAGAAGCTGCTATCTTTACCACACATCATGTCCCTCCATCTCCAGTCTTGTATCAGATTGTCCTTGGAGCAAAAGAGGAACAAATGAGTGTGTCTTCCCATTTAATTGCGTGTGTCAATGATAAATCTTTTGAGAAGACTCGGGCCACATGTTTCTGAGTAGGCAGGATCTCAGTCTGCATCCTGATCCCTGTCCTTCATCAGTCTCTAAAATCTGAAGGCCAAAATAGAAGGTTTAAAGGAGGGCGTGGGGTGGGGATGTAAAAAAACGTTTAATGTTTAATGCGCGGAGTCCGTCCAGAGCTCCTCGATAATAACTCCCATAACTGTGCCTCTGTCATTTGGAGGCCACTGTTCCTGCCTTTGCCAAGTCTCTGTCGTCCACAAGACAAGACATCTGCAGTGCATTTGTTTAAAGCAGGGAGATGACAAGCATGGAAACAGATGTTGGAAAACAGAGCAGCAAAAGGCCTGTGCGAAGTGAATAGCCCATAGGGCCGGAGCTGTTTGATGGCTGATTACAGCGCGAGCCAACTGTTCGCTCCGAGCAGGCTGAGCCCAGGAGATCCTCTGGTGAGAGACGTACTCTGCCAACATGCGGTGCTCCCTTTGTCGCCTTACCTTTTCACACGTACCTAGGGACAACGCAGGGACCGGGATCATCATTCAAACCCCCTTAGATGAGTAACACTCGTGCTTATCCAGGCTGAATTGATTCCTGGTTACGAGTTGAACCGTTGGAAAGCATCAAGAGCGTGTCTCGGCATCCAACAGCCAGTATCACTCATTAGTTTGAATGAAAAGCCTGTGTGCAGGCTTTATCAAAGCCGCAGAGAGTTTTATCATGATCAACATAAAACAATATTCTGTCTGAACCCTCTGCACCATATTGCCGTATAAAAAGCAGCTAATGTCTAGTGATCCTTGGTATATGAAGCAATTCAGGTTTATCACAAGCTGACATATTACGCTTTGACAGCAAAGAATCCCTTTTGTACCTGATTTCATGTTTCCTAAAACCAGCTTTTCACCTTCTCTGATCTTGTCTTTAGGAGCTGATCCCCTCGTGCTGGGGAGATACAGCTGCTGTTAAATGAACTCCCGAAACCTGGGAGTATTTACCTGTTAGTCATTTTGGGCACGGTACAAACTTGCAGAGTAAGGGAGCGGGACTGGGGCTCGGTTTGTTCCGTCCCGTGGGCAGGAAGGGGATGGAAAACTGGTCCCACTAGAGAAAAAAAATACCCTCTTGTGTTCTCTGGTGTGGTGGGCAGGGACGGACCTCCAGGAGCAACAGGCACCCAGCGGGCAGGACCGTGCTGTCTGAACAAAGCCACTGCAGCTTTTCAGGAAATCTCTGGCACGCTGTCCTGTAAGGTGACACTGCTTTTTTTTAGTGACACAGCAGCTACCACTTGAAGGATTGATCGTCTTAGAGAGGAATGCCAATTTTTGCCTCTGTAGCCCCTTGAAATCTCCCTGTTCAGGGTCAGCAGAGGGAAGTCTGACCGCTGACTGGTGATGCCACTGAGGTCCCCTAAGGCCAGAGACACACGGGACAAAATATGAAGCCCGGGGCTGTGCTGGAGGAGGTGCTCAGACACGTTGGGAGTACACCCCAGGACCCTCTGTGTAGGCATTTGTTTAGATTTGTGCTCTGAGCCTCTGATTTGATACTTGCTGTATTTCTACCAGCGCTACGCCCTGTACGGCCAGCTGAGGTGGTGATTGCATTGCAGTTGTGTCCCGTTTGCGTGCCCAAGTCTGCCTTCCATGGGGACACTAAGGACCCTGAATGCCCAGGACACGAGGGCCGCCCCTTTCTCCAGGGTAAGGATGTGGTCAGGCTCCACGCTTGGTGTTTTCCCAGAGCAGGAGGGGCTCCTGTGCCTGGGTGCACGCAGAGTTGGCTCCGATGGAGGGACCGGCAGCACGCCCTTCGCACTCGCGTGGCGTTGCTGACACTCCTTGTGTGTCCGGTGATCGCTCCATCCATTGCTGCCTTAACTAAGGGAGAGAAGGACAGGATTCTCCTGTCCTACAGATGTGCTATCTGCTAATGAAAGATTGTTCAGTGCAATCACATTTCCGTCTTATCCTGGTAGAGGGAAGGAGGTGATATATGCCTCTTCTATTCCGTTTTTCTCCATCTGATTTTTTTCTTTGTGATGTTGTGGACAGGCAGTAGATGACAACCATGGAAATCATTACTACATTGCCCCAGTCTTTACAGGGACTTGAACCATTTACCCTAAACATTTTATGAAAGGACTGACTCCCATGTGTCCGAGTGAAAATCCCTGGACTATTCTTGAACCTCCTTATATCATTATTGTTTATCTGAAAGGATGAAAGGAAGAAAGATCCAGGACACCCGGAGGGATGAACAGAAGGAGAGCTCCTCTGTGCCTGCCCTGCAGATCCCTTACCTGACCAGCCTGTGCTCAGCCCCAGATGTACCCCAAATTGTGCTGCCCAGCCAGAAGAGCTGGGGGATTTCCCTTCTGGCCCCAGAGCCGCTGCTGTCTGCAGAGGCAGGGAGCTGCACGGAGGGATTTTGTTTTCAGGGCATCTCAACTGATACCATAGTTTCTGAGGCGGCAGCCAGGCACTGCCAGTCCCTGCACGGTACATCCTGTCCAGCCTTTTCCGCTCCCTCTCCAGAGGAGCTTTGGTCTTCAGGTCTCTGTCTTCCCATCATCTTGAAAGAAGACAGATGTCGCACGAGAGTTAATGTCTGACAAGGTTTTGAACTGAACATGGAAGTGAAGGGAAGCTAGGTGCATAAGGATGCTTTTGGTCTTCTAAAATGGATGTTCTGCTAAGTAATGAGGAATTTCTTAGGTGTAAAAGACCGGTTGTTATTTATTTAGAAGGATGTTGGTCCCGGGTTTGTGCTTACTGTTCCCAAAGCTGGCTTTCTGCGACTTACAGGTTATCATGTAGTGCTGGCTTTGGGCTCAGCTGGGTTTGGCTCTGCTCAAATTTCCCCAGAAACGGTGTTTTTCCTACAGAGCCACATCTGGGCGAGACCCGCGCCCACTGTGTGCCCCTGCTTGGAGGTGGCCCAAGGGACTCCCCACCAGAGCAGCACCAGGTGAAAACTCTGTGCACATCCCTGGTGTGTCCTTCTCTGGGTGCCCACCACCTCTCAGGGCTTCAAACACCTTTCTCCTTCCTCAACTTGCCATAGTTTAGGCAGCGCTTGTGGATTAAGACACCAGGCCTCAGTAAACTCCGTTTCCAAATTAAACTGCCCTGCTGCAGGAATTCTGTAGCCCTGGGGCAGCTCTTGGTGAAGCCGGCCGAAGGCAGAGGGAACATTGAGGGATTTGGCCACTGAAAGTGCAGATTGGCTTTGCTCACCTCTTTCTTTAGATGAAGCAATGGGAGAAACATTTCTAGGTCTGTAATGTGGTTACGTTTGTGGAGAAGAGTTTTCTGCCCAGGTATAAGCAGATGCAGTTGAAATAGGTCAGCGCTGTTATTTTTGTGAGAAGTGTTTGTTTGAGGCCTTAAAATGAAAAGTGTGATGAGACTGTTGTGCCAGAAAATATTAATAAGTAGTTGATCAATAGTAGAAAAGGACTCTTTCTGTACATAAACTTCAGTGTAATTAACAGCTCTGTGTTTTCGGTAGCGTGCATGCAAAAGAAGCCAGGGATGCAATTAATGCGTCGGGGGCTGAAGGACATCTGCAGATGAGGGTCAGCAGGCTGCTGAAGCTCAACCCATGAACCTGCTTAAGCTGCTGGACTTGTTTGTTTGAATAAAACTTTTCCCTCTGCTGTGTACATATTTTATAGCGTTCTGCAAGAAACACTTAAAGTCAGGTTTTTAATATGATGTTAGTAGCAAAGTATGAAGGACAGAGGAGGTAACAGAGACAGCAACTTGCTAATGCAAAAGCAGTGTACTGAAAGTCACTTTTATTTCTTATTTATAATCTACATGCACACTCTGGATAATAGATGACAACGCTCGTTCAGTACTTTAACTTCAAAGCAGAGAGAAGGCATGGATGACAGAGCTGGGAGCTGGAACACAAAGGTACTAACAACAAGAGGAAAAATGCCTGTTTACTGTATTGCATTTGTTAGCACGCTGTCTTCAGATATTGTTCCCCCAGGAACAGTGAGAATATGTGCTGCACGAACAATGATTTAACATCTGAAAATGGTACTTAAAGAGTTTTCTGTCTGGTAGTAATGTGATGAAGGCTTCTGAATGGAACCTGGGGACTTCATTTCTTCTATTTATCTATATGTCTCTCTGGTTTTAGTCAGCGGTAATTGCATATTTAACCCCTTAAATAGGTTTAACCCTCTCGGCACCAACTTTAAAAAAAAAAAAATTGTATTTTTAGTCTCACGTCTGCTTTTGTTACGCTACAGCTGTGCTGCTCGCATTCCTTGCCAAAAATATCAGGAAGACAAAAGGGATTTTGGAGAAGTTGTGGCCAGGAAAGTGCATGGAGAATAATACCAAGCTCCACCTCTCTTCCTTCCTTTTCCTCTTCTTCCTTTTTTGAGGAAAGCAGTGGATAATAGCATCCAAGGAAAGTGTTTTAATGGGATTCAGTACAGCTGGGAGCCTTATAGCGGAGAACGAGAGGGAGAGCAAGCTGTAATGAGGGGGAAGTTGCAGATAGAGCAGTAAATCAACAGGATCATTTTGCTGCTTACTTCAGCACTCTACTTCTTTGCATCTTTCTCAATTAGCACTCGTTCTGGGGTCTTGCTTAATAGCTTATGTGAAACAAATATTAACATAAATTGTTTAATTATATCAAAATCTTGAATTCCTCCAAGACGAAAAATTGTTTTTAGCTGAGAGTACATCGGCAATAAAACATCATCTAGTTAAAGTAAACGAGCTCTAAGGAAAGTCATAAGATTGTAGCTGAGCTACTTTTACAGTTTATTTTCATGGTATTTAAATTATGATACCAGTGGGTATTTTTAATTAGTGCCTCTTTAAAGTGTGCACTTGTCTACATAAGCCATTTTGGCAAATTTGACTCATTCATACAGCGGTTGCTGTAAAAGAGGCCAGCACAGCCTCCAGGAATTGGAATTAAAAGTTTCTGCAAGCTGTTGTCGACATGACCACATCTCATTAACTTAAAAAATGGAGATTATTTGCCTGAAAGCTTGATTTGACTAACAGTAATCAAATATTAGGCTCCGCGGAGAAGGAGGAGGAAAAAACAGCTTCGCTGTTGTGATCTAGATCCTCGAGTGTTGTGCGGTTCACTTTAAATAGCAATGTCATATTTCTGCTTTGACAAACATAACCGGGGAAAAAATAATAAGACATATGGCTCTGTGAATAATCCAGGGTTAGTTTTATTTTCCAGGCTGACATGTTCCTTACCAAGTTTACCAAGGGTAAATATAATTTTTTTCTGACGATTCTAACGTGAAGAAGAGTTAATTATTTTGAATAGTTTCAAAGTTTAAGTACTGGAAATTGCTTATGTCTCATGATTATTTTTATCAGCTGTTAAATAGACATGAACTTTAAATTTGTATCTAGAATCATTTAACTATTTCAATAAAATATACTGAGGTAGGTTGCAAAATTTTGCATAAAATGAACCAAAATAGAGAAGTGCCTTTCTTATGTTGTACAGTCTTTAAATAGATTGTTAAATGAAGTAGCTGAAGGCAAAAAAAAATAAATCTATGTTTGTGCAACAATTAAGGGTATGGGAGTGTGAAATTCAAAAACACCTGTGCTTGAGAGAGTGGCAGGGTCAAAATGGGGCGTTGTGTGGTTGTGTTTTCCTGTGAGGGACAATGTCATACCTAGATGGAAGCTGTGGCACATGTTATTTAAAAAAAAAAAAAAAAAAAGGTGCAGTTAAACAAAAGAAGATAAAGTCCTGTGCCGTTTTATGTCTTTGAACTGAGAACATGTGCTGCATTTTACTAAAGGAACATGAGCCTTGAATGTAAGTAACTGGTTTTTGCATTAGTTACTCCCTGGAGGTAGCAGAAAAATATCATGTCCCTGCATGAAATGCGAATGTGAAATCTACCAGAAAGAAATATTTATGACCATTTTATGCTTGATTAGACTTGGATGACATCTGTTAGAAGACAGGGACTGGACAAAGAGAGAGACGCTCGGGGGCAAATGTTAACAGAGTTGTTTAGATGATGCTGGGGCAGGGGCGTCCATTTACTGCCAGGCAAAACCCAGGAATTGTGTTAGCGGGAGCGCGGCTGACAGGAATTCGCTGTGATGGAGACACTGGGAACCGAGGGGCTGGAACAGTAAAATGCAGCTGTTGATATTCGCCGCGCCGCCGCGATTTATGGGCAGGTATGGCAGCTAAACAGGGATACTGTAACTTCCAGGGAGCAGATGCATTAATAAAGTTATAGAAATGGGAGTCAGCTGTAAGAAAAAAAAGCAACATCTTCACTTTTTAAAGTTGTTATTCCACCAGGCTGCACAGAGACTTGGGGAAGAAAAAAAAAAAAAAAAAAAAGCTGGAGGTTTGAT